>PYSP01000425.1:0-25955 GCA_003049395.1 Pseudohalonectria lignicola
CCGTGAAAGTTTTTTAGTGACCTTGAGTGTGGTAACTAGCAATTCTTAGCGCATGCGCAAAGTAAAGAACCCCTGTAAATATAAGCCTGACGACCCTGTATTTCAAGAATATAAGAGGAAGAAAAAATAAAATAACTGTCTCCTCTTACAAAGCCTTACACCACTGAAAATATAACGCTTCCAGTACCAGTTTTAGCGCTTATAGCACTATAAGGTATGGAGCATTTGTAATTGCCTGATTTAGTAGAAATAAGCCCTGTATGGACCTCTGAAACTTTATTCCGTGAAAGTTTTTAATGACCTTATGTGTGGTAACTAGCAATTCTTAACGCATGCGCAAAGTATAAAACCCCTGTAAATATAGGCCTGACGACCCTATATTTAAATAGTATTCTCTTACTTAATAACCTTTATAAAGACCTTAAAAATCACCCCTCTGGTCCCTAATAACTACCGTTAAGCTTAAGACTTTAATCACTACTTTAAATACTACCGCCTTATTATAAAGTAGCAGGTAAATACCCTTATTAAAAATGACATTTAAACCCTAACTAATCTCCTTAATAAAGAGATAACTCTCCCGAGTTAGTAGGTATATAATATTAGGTTCTATTTAAACGGCACCATCAACTAGATTAAAGTATATTAAATAGTTTATAATAATAAAGAAGTTATTACTTCTAACCGAGTATTTATATACGTTATAATACCCTATTAGATAACGACTCGTATATTCTTAACTCTTATAATAATATAAGACCTCAAGTGCTGTTAATACGATTTTATAGCGGCTTACTTTAATGCTATAGTTTTAAAAAACATTAAGGTATACGTTAAAACGCTGAGGAGTTTTACCTGTCCTAAAGATAAAGTTTACCTTCTCCGTAAGGCTCTTTATAACCTTAAGCGGTCCGCTCTTTAATAATATAATATCATAACCTTTATTTTAAAGGTATTATACTTCTGCCCGATTTACTATAACATTTACCTTTATTATAAGAAGGTGATTAATATTATAATCCTCTTATTACGACCCGTATTAATAAAGAGATTAATATTATTTATAACGATATTAAGTCCCACTTCGAGCTTAAGAATATAGGTAAGGCTTATACGTTCCTAGAAATAAGCCTCGTATAAGACCGTAAGGTATATACGATTTTAATCTCTTAACGAGATTATATAAAGAAGATGTTACGACCGGACATCCAGGACTAACGAAGAACGGGAGAACGGAATAAAGAAGCCTAGCGGGCTTAGCCCCACGGGCCTGGCCTGAAGAAACGGCCACAGGAAGCACGGGCTAAGCGAGCACGTGACCAGGACTTCCCGGTCGGCAAGGGTGCCGGCCGGTGATGATCTCTGCGATCTTTAGAGATCAAGTAGAGCAGTAATCTTTATAATCTTAAGAGATTAAGAAGATTAACCGTTTACTACGGAAGAGCTACGGATATATAAAGGACACTTATTCCCTACCTAAATAGATAGAATAGCTAAATAGCTCTTTGATAATTAACTTAATAATATATTTTATATTTTATAAGAAACCGATTAATAATAATTTACTAGTAATTAGCTTATATAACTTAAGTTAATTAATCCCTTTTATCTAGCCTTATATTTAATTTAATTATCCTTATTAGGAATCCCGTCGCCTAATATAAATCTCGTTATACTCGTACCCGAATATGAACTTATTAATTAAGCTTATTAATATCTTATATACTAATAAACCTTAATCGTTACATTTTAATTACTCCTGTTTATAAGTACCCCGAGACTTAAATAATATCCTTTTTATAATCCCCTTTAAATATATTTACTTCGCGTATTAACTAGTTGTCTCAGGTAGCCCGCGACGCCGCCGAGTACGAATAAGCACGTATTATCGAGGAACTTTAACATAGGATAACGGTTCTCCAGGCGGAGAACGAATACTTTAAGAACATAACTCGATAATAACTTACTATTATTTAAGGTAATTTAAAGTTCCTTAACCCCGACCCTTTCGATAAAAGCCCCGGAACCTTATAAAGGTTCCTGATTAAAACACGCGTATACCTGAAGTTTTATAAGTTGAACTTTCCCGACGACGCTAATAAAATAATATACGTAATATCCTTTTTAAAAGATAACGTATTAGCTTAATTCGAACTTACTTTACGTAATTACCTCGATAATAAATACGTAGAACGGAAGAAAGCCACCCGATAACTTTTTAACGATTACGATAACTTCGAAGAAAACCTACGGGAAGCCTTTAATAACCTTAACAAGAAGCGAGTAATTAAATACCACCTCGTATAATTAACTTAAAAAGGGTCAGCCTCGGAATACGTTACGCGATTCCGATAAGTTTCCGTTAAGCTTTTATAAGGAAAAGAAACCCTTATAACCCGGTTTTATACCGGATTTAAAAAGGAAGTAAAGGACGAACTGGTTTGAGAAAACCGACCCGACGTATTCTAGGAATATATATAAATAACCGTCCGAATCGATAATTAATTATACGAAAGAAAGATAAAACGTAAAGGGAGGATTAACGATCGCTTTTAAACGAAAAATACTTATTACTTTAATACCGAGAAGGTATATTAACGCTTTTAAATAAATACGGCTTATAAATATTATAACGGCTTTATAAACCTCGGCGTTACCCGATATAATAAGAAGCTTTATAAGGACTTTAAAAGCGGTAAATGTGTTAATTATAATTCACTTAATTATATAGCTTAGGAATACCCGAAGAAATAACGTCCCGTGCCCGATAAGCATCGGATATTTAACCGTATAAAAAAGGATATTACGAATAATTATCTACTCCTCTCGTAAATTATATATTATAACGATAATTACCTTACTTATTAAGACTTTAAGGACGGAATAAATTAATACTTAAAGGTACTTAAGAAAAAGACCGTCGTTATATTACGCCGACGATTTATTAAAAAAGAAAAGACCCCGAAAGACGATAAAGTCGTCCCGGATAACTTAATCTTAATAATTAAAAGGGATATTATATAAATATAAGCACTTATTAAAGTGGAATAAAAGCCACTTTAAAACAGCTCCGGGAGCGATACTTACGAGGAAGAAGAACCTTATTATTACGGTAAACGGGCTTATAAAGTAAACGGGGGATATAAGAAATTAATTATCAACCCTTACCGGGACGATTAATTAATTACGATCTTAAGCTTAAAACGTTTAAAAGTAAAAAACGACCCGACGACGTAAGAAAGTCACGGAAGGAAGTTCGGAGACTACGAATTCCTCGACCCTTAATATACGTTATATAACCTTAGCTTTGAAATTAAGTACTTCGTAAATAACTACGGTAAATATTACGTCGTTGAAATATAAAACCAGTTTTACTTACGACGACGGAAATAAGAATTAATTTCGTATATTTATTAATTTAACGAGCTCCTTTATTAAGTAAGTATTACGAATCCGACTTTTATAAAATAACGAAGCCGTATTCACTTTAAACAGCTAATACTTTATAATTTATTATAATATACCGTATAAACGGTGGAATAACTACGATAAAATAATATATAAACTATATATATTAATAAAGATATAAACTTAATACGAGTTATAACCTTTAAAAAAGTTAATTACCGCTTTTTGAAACCCCTGAACTTTAAACGAGGGAGGTTACTCGCTTAAAAAAGTTAGAATTTTAAACGTAATTATAACGTAGGAGATAATCGTATTAATAATTAAGTAAGTATTCGCGAAGAGAAACGCGAAGGATATAAAATAGTTAAAAAACTATTAAAGCTAATTAAAATAAAGTACCGGATAATTAAATAAGTTAAAGGAATTAAAACCTTATAAATAACGAGTATCTTTAAGTACGAAGATATAAACCACTTCCGATTAAACGTTAAAATCTTTAATATACCGATATAAGCCTTTTTAAATAGCGGAGCTTAAGGAAATTACGCGTTACTTAAATAAATTAACTTATATAAGATTTTATAATAGTAAAAAAGCGAGTTATATAAGTTATAAACCGTAAAAGGAGAACCCGTTTATTACGGTAAAGGAATTATTAATAAGGAGATTACGCCCTTTTAATTAGTTATTAATAACTATTTAAAAACGATTACCTTAAATATTACGGAGATCAGAGAATAAAAGGTAATATTTAAGATCCCTTAGCTTCGGAAGAATAACTTAAGGATAAATTATTAAGTTAAGTTTAATAAGACGATTTAATCGTAAGGTAAAGTCCGAGATAAGGACTTTTAAATAAATTATATAAGATTTAAAAAGTAATAAGACCGGAGGTTTAAAAGAAAGCAATCGTAACTTCCTTTCACCCGGCGCGAGTATTAGCTTTAATATTAATATCGGAGGAAGAAACCGCGATTATTTATAAGCGGCCCTGATTAAAATTATAAGCGATATTTACGGAGGATCGACTTCCCCGAATACCGGTAGAATATTAATAATATTAATAACTTTTCGCGGAAGAACTCGAAACTAAATTATTAGAATATAATTCATTCGATGACGAAATACCCTTGAAAGAAGGAACTTAACTTAAGTTTTAAAAGATATACGGATTTAATTTAAGAAGTGGTAATAATATAAGAACCCCTAATCGGGGATAAAAACGTGAAGGTGCTTATTAACACTTATTTATTATACGAGATCTTTTTATTAACCGATTATGAAACCAGCCAGAAGGAGCGGCCGCGCGTAATAATATACGTACAGCGCTCTGGAAAACTCCGCCCGAAGGTTATTAAGCTAGCGGGTAATACTAAAAATATCTTTTAAGTAAAGGTAATAGGTATTACTGCCGTTAGCTTCTACCGCCCGCTTGGGGACCCAAACGAAGCGACGCTTAACTCACTTCTTAATGAAACCCTAGCTCGGAAGTTTATTATCACGAGGGATTTTAATTCCAGCTCCCCACTTTACGCACCTTAACACTAATACCGAAATAAGGGTTATAATATTAAAAACTAAGCGGAATAATAAAACCTTTAATACGTAGGGAATCCTGGAGGAGTAACGTATTAAAAAGGAGGAGTACTCGACCTTACCTTTATTAATATCCCGTTTATAATAGCGGTATTCACCGATTACCTTTACCTAGGCTTAAGCCATTTCGTTATTACGATTATTATCTTTAAAGCTAATAAAATCTCCCCAGAGGGTAAGCGGCTTAAAGTACTGGACGAGGCCTTTAATAGCTTTAGTAATATTATTTAAATAAACGCCTTAAAACTCTAACGCCTCTTACTTAACCTTAACCTTATAACGCTTAACGAGGTAATTAAAGGCTTAATTAACCTCTTTTAAAAAGCTTATTAAACGGTCGGGAATACGGTTAAGCGGGACGGTTAAAGGTAGGCTTAACAAAACGCTAAGTATAAAAGCGGAAGGTAATGCTTCGTATAAGTTAAAAGAAAACACGACTTAATACCGAAGGAGATTTAAGCGTTTTACGTTATAATACGTCTTAAAATACAGGGTCGTCAGGCTTATATTTACAGGGGTTTTTTACTTTGCGCATGCGCTAAGAATTGCTAGTTACTACACTTAAGGTCACTAAAAACTTTCACGGAATAAAGTTTCAGAAGTCCGTACAGGGCTTATTTCCACTAAATCAAGCAATCACAAATGCTCTATACCTTATAGTGCTTTAAGCATTAAAACTGGTACTGGGAGCGCTATATTTTCAGTGGTGTAAGGCTCTGTAAGAGGAGATAGTTTTTTGATTTTTCTTCCTCTCATATACTCTGCGACACCGTTCTTGGGTTCTGTACGGCGTAGGCCTTTCCGGTCCGGAAAAGCCTTTTCCGAAGAATTACTTTTGTATAGGGAAAGCTAAAAATGGACTCACGGCCATACAAAGCATCTCTGAATCTGCACCTAAAATCTAACTTTAAGAAATCCCCAAAATCTCTCTCGGGCCTGTTGAGGCACTCCTAACACTAAATACAAATAAGCCAGCACCTTAAGCTTAAAATAGAAAAGTATTAATAATTATATAAATTAACTTAATAGCTTATATAATTAAATAATAATTATCCAATTTACCATAACTATAATAAGTATATTAAAGTCTTAGCGCTTTAGTTACTAATGAAGGTAATTTATCCAGTTCTCGGTAAGTCTAGATCACGTGCACCTAAGCGTGCTATATAGAGATAAAAAAGGACTATTTAAGGATATAGAAATTAACTAAATCTAGTAAGAATTGGCTGAGTAATTTACTAAAAGGTAAATGAGGTCAGGGGTAAGTAAGGCTTGGCAGGCTTGGCGAGCCTACCCCTGATCTAATTCTTCCCTTTTTCAAGAAGAAGTAATTAAGATAATGATGTTAAACTTACTTAATTACAGAACTCTTTTACCCTGTTGCGTAAGGACGTATTTATACTGGTGATTATATTTACAGAATATAAAACGTTTATTCAACGACTTTATCCCTTAACGTGGAACTTTAGGTATATTACTTGGTTAAAAAAGTTATAAAAAAGACGTTAGAATCAAAGAATAAAAGAGATTGATATTAAGAATAATAAGGGGTCTGGCGGGATTATAATTTATATTAACGTAACGGGAGGGTTAATAAAAGGACTTAAGAAAACTGACGCGGTAAATAACGAAAGAGATATTATTATATACTTTATACGTTTTAAAAGGCGAAAAGGTATACGAGGAGGAAGAGGATAAGGGCGAAGAGGTGGTCGGGGAGGACGAATTATTTGAACCTCCGTAACCTTAACTTAAGATACGAAGTTTTAAGTAACCAATGACGAGTGGGAGAAGCGCTTTTAAAAGGGCGTATATTTAAATTACGGGAGCTTTAACCATTTTATTAAGGATTATCCGTAAAAGAAAAAGCCAGTAGCCGTAAAGAATATAAGCTATATAAAAGAGAAAACCACTTTTACCCTTATTCCGTAAACCGTAAATGAAAAGAGAAAAGAGTAACTTTAATATATATAGTCGAACGTTAAAGCCAGGGTAATAAATATATTATTAAGCGTAGAAAAGACAGAGTTTATATATATTTTAAATATAATCAATGGGAATAAACTCTTTTATGCTTTTATAAACGATAGGTGTAAATGTTTCGTAATAATCTGGGAGGAAATAGTTCGGATTTTAAAGTTAAAGTTAATCCTTTCAAAGAAGACTTTAAAAGGGGTAACGGGGGGTATACCCAGTAAAGTGGCCGAAATAACCTTATTTGTTATTAAAATAACGGATTTAAAAGAGTGGGTTTAAGCTTATATAATTATAAATTTATATTAACTGGTAATGTTAAGAAAACTATAATTAACAAGAAATAAAATATATTTCATTTATCATTAAGAGCATTTATAATATGAAGTTAAATAAAAATAAACATAAAGAGGGAGTTATAATAAGCTCGAGAAGTGACATTTAAACCGTTTATTTAATAACTCCGATAAGAGCTTATTAAAATTGTAAAAGAAGAAGAGATTATTAGGATCAGGGCGATTAGAATAATAAATATTAATAAAGCGTTATAAGTAAAGAAGTTTAAAATAGAAGTAAATTTACAGAAGTAAGACCCGGAAGGGTTTTATTACTGCTTCCCTTTATTCCGTTAATAAGAGGCGGATAAGCTGAATTTATATAAGCTAGGGGTAAACTATCGTATCGATATTTTGAAACTCTTTAAGGAAACGAGTTACTTTTACTCATAAACCTTTATATAATATTAAGGGATAGTCTTTTAATGCTGAAAAAGACGTTAAAGGAGCTTTTGAAGAAGGGATTTATTAGGGCTAATATCTTAAATGCCAGGGCCTTTATCCTCTTCATAGGGAAACCTAAGGGAGGGCTCCGCTTCTATTATAACTACCAAGCATTAAATAAGGTATTTAAAGCGGATAAATGCCTGTACGCGAGGGACTTTATATTATAATCCGTAAGGTGTCCCCTTTAGCGTACGAGCTTAACTTCCCTGAGTATATACGTAACCGCTTACACCTTATCGTTAATCTTTAATATTTAAGTAAGTACGACTACGACGACGATCTCTTTAAGCGACGCCCTCCACCCCTAGGTCCTATAGAGTACGACGAGGAGGAGGCTATCGCTATCGATCCCACTGACGACAGGCCTGTATACGAACTGGAATATATCGTTGGCCATTAATACTTCGGCAAGGATGGACGGTTATAATACCAGCTACGCTGGAAGGGATATGGCCCGCAGGACGACAGTTGGATGGACTTGGAGGAGCTAGATAATGCTAAGGAGTTAGTAGCTGAATACGAAGCTAGGAGGGCTAAGGTTGATGCCTTAAGGGCATCGCTAGTCCTGGTCAATACCCCTAAGCGGAAGCGAGGTCGACCCCGCAAGGTCCGCTGAAGGGCAGGAGAATTATGCGTTAGTTTAACTAGGTAGGCTGTCGAGGACGACAGCAGCTCTTTTATGCCTCGGCACTTGTTGCGGCTACCAGAGGGGGTGCCCCTGGCAATGGGAGTTGGTGGCCTGAGCCACCAGGCAACAGCCCGCACTGACCCCTGGTCAGTGCATAAGGGCTTTTGCTAGAAAACTCCGCAACGGCCACACAGAAATCAATGAACGCATCATGCACTTTTCTACCTATTTTTGTTCTGTATTACTTCCCCTGCAATTGACATAACACCCGATTATAAACGCCTCACTTGGTCGGTCGCTGCCGAGACTTAGGTTTCTAATCGTATTATTATCTATTCTGTTTCGTTAAGCGAGGGTTTTATTATTACCCATTCACTTTTCTTTCAGCTATAATTAATAACATAGTCCTCGGCGTTATAAATCATAATAAAGGCGTTAATAATGATAAGGAGTTTAATAATATAAACTCCATACCGTTTGATGATTTTAAAATAATAAATATAAATAATAAATTCTATATGTAACATTTTTCACTGTATAATACACGTAATAATCGAGAATAATTCGTAACCGAAATTTAAATACGTTATTAAAATAATGAATATTAAGCGTTATAAGAAATACGTTGATATAAAAGACTTTTATAAATATATAAATTATCTTTTAACTATCATCTTTAATTAAAGCATGGTTAATTAACCGGTTTAAATTGCCGTTAACATTTTAAATAAAGTCGTCAACGTAATACGCTTCGGCCGCGATATCGAGCCCTTTTAATCAGACGTTATAAAAAGCTTCCCGTTACACATAACCACTTTACTCCGTTAAGAATCTTATAACTTCATTTAAACGGTGGTTTACTTATTATATTAATATCGCAAAGCCTTTATTTAAACTAACGCAAAGAAGAATAAATTACCTGATAAAGTTTTTAAAACGGTTATTTAAAAGGGTTTAAGGTTTACCTGGTCAATTATCCTGCGCTTTAAGTTATTAAGAATAACTAACCCTTTTTATAAGGACGTATTGATATTTAATGAGCTTGGGGTTTTATAAGCACGTTTTAATTGATATAAATATAAGCTTTTAAATCGCCCTTAATTTCTTCCAGCGGATATTAAACATACTCCTTTCTATATTACTTAACTCTCCGTAAATAGGGCTTACGAATGACTTTAATAATTTTACCTTCATTATTATAAGTATTTATAAGCCTTAAAAGTGGTAGAGGTTTTAATATCCAAGGACGGCGCTAACGTTACGCGTAAAAACCTAAGATGTAATAAAGAAAAGCTATTAGCCCTTCCTGAAGTAGTAAATATAACTCTCACGTCGCTTCTAACTAACCTCGCGACTCCGATCCCTCCGCTTAAGGCAGCTTCGGCGAGATCCGCCGCTACGCCCACGGCGACTGTAAAGGCTTTATTAGCGGCGGCTCTAACGCCGGTCGCTGTCCCGCTTATGATATCCTTTATATCAGTCAAGGCACTTATAAGTCCGCCACCTTTACCTCCCGGCCCGCGGCTGGTTCGCGGCAGTACCGCGGGCCTTATAAGGGCGAGATATCACGCTCCCCGCTCGGGCTAAGAGATCGATCCACCGGAGGAGCGTACGAAGCTTTTATTTAAGCGTATTTATATGCTAAAGAATAACCCCGCGACTTTTAAGCTTATTATGCTTACTAAAAAGCTCCGTTCGGTTATTAAACTAGCTGTATATATAACGCTTATCATCTTATCCTCTTCTCTACGTTATAAACAACTAGTTATATAAACTCCGTTCGATAAATTCGACCTTAAAGTATTCTGATTATCGGGCGATAAGCCGTATCTTATTAGAGATATTCGCGATATATTTTAAATTACTTATAACTTCCACCTTTATTAAACCTAGCTTCGCGATTATATACTTATATTATCTTGGTTATTAAAGGAATTAACAGCGAATTCCCCCTCTTACAAACCCTTTTATATCAATTAGACTCCTTTATAACCCCGTGAAAGGGGTAAAAGGGACTTAACCCGTAATTTTATATAATTGTATAAAATCGAAAAAAAGATAACGTTATTGAGAATCTAATAAAGTAGTTTATAATTCCTAGTTTAATTATTAGTCATTACGCTCTTAAGCGTAATAACTTCCTCCCGCGGGTATTTGATATTTATCTATTAAATAATAAAGTACCTTAGAGGGTAATGGAAATATTAATTAGGTTTAGGGTTTATCCCTTTTATACAGTTATTAAGAATTAAATAAATAAACTAATTAAATAAGTATATATATATAAAGTTATATATTATTTTAATTATACTTTTACGTTATAATCTTTCTTCTTTTAATATAATCTCTAATATATTATAAATGATTTAATATTATATTTATATAAAATAACTTTGACTTTCTAACCCGAGTTTAAAACTTAGGCATAATCGTAAAGATTCAATATATAACCTTATTACTTATTTATTTATCCTTTTATTATATATTATATAGTATATATATCTTAATAATACGTTATTTAACCTTTCGCATGAGAATAATTAAGCCTATACATTATAACTTTACCCCTTATATTTAAAGCTGTTACGCTATACTTAATATAATATGAGATTCTCCACTATTTATTCCTGGACCTTTTTAACCTCCTCCTCGACGATTCTGAACTCTTAATTATCTCTTAACTAGGCAAAAGAATATTATATCTTATTATTACGACCAGACACCTAGGACCAACGAAGGACGGGAAAGCGGAATAAAGAAGCCTAAGCGGGCCTGGCCCCACAGGCCTGGCCTGAAGAGACGGCCACAGGAAGCACGGGCCAAGCGGTCACGTGACCAGGACTCCCCGGCCGGTAAAGGCGCCGGCCGGCAATAATCTCTGCGATCTTTAAAGATCAAGCAGAGCAGTAATCTCTATAATCTCAAGAGATCAAGAAGATCAACCATTTACTACGGAAGAGCTACGGATATATAAAGGATACATATTCCCTACCTAAATAGACAGAATAGCTAGATAGCTCTTTAATAGTTAACTTGATAATATATCTCCTTTCTGAAGCGAGAGACCGATTAGTAACACCTTACCAGTGACCAGCCTACCCAGCCTAAGTCCATCTCGCCTATTAAGCCTTATATTAAGCCCTATTATTCTTAAGAAGAATCCCGTCACCAAATAGAAGTCTCGCCGTACTCGTACTTAAATATAAACCCGTTAATTAAGCCCATTAATATCTTATATACTAATAAACTATAATCGTTACACTTTAACTACTCCTGTTTATAAGTACCCCGAGACTTAAATAATACCCCCCTTATAATCCCCCTTCACCATATCCACCTAGCGCATTACCCAGCCACCCCAGGCAGCCCGTGGCTCTACCGCCACCGGCCCGACCGTAACGACCGAGGACCTTTATCGCATAATAATACTCCTCCAAACGGAGAACGACCACCTTAAGGGATTAGTTTAATAGCGACTTACTCTTAGTAACACTAACCTAAAGTTCCCTAACCCTAACCCGTTTAACGGCAGCCCAGGAACCCTTTAAGGGTTCCTAACTCAGACACGTGCACACCTGAAGTTCTACGAAGCTAGCTTTCCCGACGACGTTAATAAGATCGTATACGTTATATCCTTCCTTAAGGATAACGTACTGGCCTAATTCGAACCCACCCTACGTGACTATCTCGATAACGAGTACGCAGAAAGGAAGAAAGACACCCGATAAATCTTCAGCGACTAGGATAACTTTAAAGAAAACTTATGGGAGGCCTTCGGCGACCCCGATAAGGAACGAGTAGCAGAGCGCCACCTCGTTCACTTGACCTAAAGGGGGTCTACCTCGGAATACGCCTCGCGCTTCCGACAAGTCTCTACTAAGCTCCCGTTAGGAAAAGAAGCCCTTATAACCCGGTTCTACGCCGGATTTAAGGAAGAAGTAAAAGATGAACTCGTTAAGGAGGACAGGCCCGACGTATTTTCCGAATACGTAGAGATAACCGTCTGTATCGATAACCGATTATATAAAAGAAAGATAAAATGTAAAGGGAAGGCTAGCGACCGCCTTTAAAATAAAGACGCCCGTCGACTTAATATTAATAAAGCTCGGTAACGCTTTTAAATAAACACGGCTTATAAATATTATAACGGCTTTATAAACTTCAGCGCCACCCGATATAATAAAAAGCCCCGTAAGGACTTTAAAAGCGGTAAGTGTTTTAATTATAATTAACTTAATTATATAGCCCGGGAATACCCGAAGAAATAACGCCCCGCACCCGAGAAGTATCGGATATTTAACTTTACGAAAAAGGATACGGCGGACGAATACGCATTCCTCTCGTAAACGGTATATTATAACGATAATTACCTTACCTATTAAGACTTTAAGGACGGAGTAGGTTAATACTTAAAGGCACTTAAGAAAGGGCCGTCGCTATATTACGCCGACGGCTTATTAAGAAAGAAGATAACCCAGAGGACGGTATAATCGTCCCGGACGACTTTATCTTAATAGTTAAAAAGACCCTTATATAATCTTAAGCACTCGTTCCAGTGAAATAAAAGCTACCGGAGAGCAGCTCCGGGGACGATACTTACGAGGAAGAAAAACCCCGCTATTACGGCTAACGAGCTTATAAAGTAAACGGAGGATACGAGAAACTAATCATCGACCTTTACCAGGACGATTAATTAATTACGATTCCAGGCTTAAGACGCTTAGAAGTAAAAAACGACCCGACGACGTGGGAAAATCACGGAAGGAAATTCGAAAACTACGAATTCCTCGACCCCTAATACATGTTATATATATAACCTTATCTTTTAAGTTAAGTACTTCGTAAATAATTACGGTTAACATTACGTTATTAAAGTATAAAACTAATTCTACTTACGATGATGAAAATAAGGATTAATCTTATATATTTATTAATTTAACCAGCTTCCTTATTAAATATTACAAATCCGACTTATTTAAAATAACGAAGTAATATTTACCTGAAATAACTAATACCTTATAATCTATTATAATATATCATACGGGCGGTGGAACGACTACGATAAAGTAGCGTATAGATTATATATATTAGTAAAGGTATAAGCTTAATACGAGTTATAACCCTTAAAGAAGCTAATTACCGCTTTTTAAAACCCCTGAACTCTAGACGAGGGAGGATACCCGCCCAGAAAAGTCAGGATCCCGGACGCCGTCATAATACAAGAAGTAATCGCGAGAAAGAACGCGAGAAATATAAAGTAGTTAAAAAACTGCTAAAGCCAGCCGGAGTAAGGCACCGGACGGCTAAATAAGTTAAGGGAATTAAGGCCTTACGGATAACGAGCATCCCTAAGTACGAAAATATAAACCACTTCCGGTTAAACGCTAAAATCTTTAACATACCGACGTAAGCCCTTTTAAATAACAGAGCCTAAGGAAATTACGCGTCACCTAGATAAATTAACTTATAAAAGATCCTATAGTAGTAAAAAGGCGAGCTATATAAGTTATAAACCGTAAAGGGAGAACCCGTTCATTACGGTGGAAGAATTATTAATAAGGAGATTACGCCCTTTTAATTAGTTATTAATAACTACTTAGAGATAATTACCTTAAATATTACGGAGATCGGAGAGTAAAAGGTAATACTTAAT
The DNA here is from genome assembly GCA_003049395.1 of Pseudohalonectria lignicola. Taxonomy (NCBI): domain Eukaryota; kingdom Fungi; phylum Ascomycota; class Sordariomycetes; order Magnaporthales; family Ophioceraceae; genus Pseudohalonectria; species Pseudohalonectria lignicola. The sequence continues at coordinate 14,042 of PYSP01000425.1, forward strand.
ATCCCTTAGCTCCGAAAGAATAACTTAAGGATAAACTAGATAATAGGTTAAGTTTAATAGGACGATTTAATCGTAAGGTAAAGTTTAAGACGAGGACCTTTAAATAAGTTAAATAGGATTTAAAAAGTAATAGGATTAAAGGTTTAAAAGAAAGGAATCGTAACTTCCCTTTACCCGGCGCGAGCGTTAGCCCTAATATTAACATCGGAAGAAAGGCCCGCGACTATTTATAAGCGGCCCCGATCAGAATAATAAGCGATACCTACGGAGGATCGACTTACCCGAGTACCGATAGAATATTAGTAATACCGATAACTTTTCACGGAAGAACTCGAGACCGAATTACCAGAACATAACTCGTTCGATTACGAAATACCCCTGAAAGAAGGAACCCAGCCTAAGTTCCAGAAAATATACGGATTTAACTTAGTATAAATAAAAGCCCTCGACTAATACCTCGAGGAAAACCTTAAGAAAGGATATATTAAATCTTTTATATTACCCGCGGGGTATTTAATCCTCTTCGTTTTAAAGAAGGGATATATACGAGAAAAACCCTGTTAAAAACTTTACGTAAATTACCGAGGCCTTAACGATATTACGATTAAAAACTACTACTTATTACCTTTAATTAATAAACTCCGAGACCTCCTTTACGTAATATAATAATTTACGACTTTAATCCTTAAAAAAGCATATAACCTTATTAGGATAAAGTTAAGAGAAGAATGGAAAATAACGTTTTATATAAAACGAGGATATTTCGAGTACCTCGTTATACCTTTCGGCCTTATTAACGCCTTAACCACCTTTTAAATTATAATTAACTAAGTACTCCGAAAGTATTTAAATACGTTCGTAATAATCTACTTCGACGACATCTTTATCTTCTTTAAAATACTCGAAGATTATTAATAATACGTTCATTAAGTGCTATAGAAACTAAAGAGAGCGAAGCTTCTTATCGAGCTAGAGAAAAGCACCTTCCACGCTTAAAAAGTCACCTTCCTCGGATATATTATCTCACCCGGCGAGATACGAATAAAAGACTTTAAAATTATAATAATACGAGAATAGCCCTAATTAAAAAACGTTAGGGACGTTAAAGCATTCCTCGGCTTTATAAACTTTTATAAGAAGTTTATTAAAGGGTATAATATAATCGCCACCTTATTTATTAACTTAATAAAGAAAGATTAAAACTTCGATTAAAGTTAAAGAGCTTAACGAATATTCGATTAATTAAAGGAATAAGTCCTTAACGAATTAGTCCTAAAAATACCAGACTTAACGAAACCGTTTGAGGTCGAAATAAACGCCTCCGATTACGCGATCGGCGCGTAACTCGGATAAAGAGATGAAAAAGGACGATTATACCTATACACCTTCTTCTTTAATAAGCTTTACGGACCGGAGCTTAACTATTAAATCTACGATAAAAAACTTATAATAATTATTAAAGCGTTCGAGGAATAAAAGCCTTAACTCTTAGGAATTAAATACGAGGTTAAAGTTTACACCGATTATAAGAACCTCGTTACCTTTACCATTAGTAAGGATCTGAATAAAAGGTAGATTAAATAGTCGGAATTCTTATCCGAATTCCACTTTAAAATTATTTATAGAAAAGAATCCGAGAACCGGAGAGCCGATGCTCTTAACCGAAGGACTGATTACGAAGAAAAAACATTAAAAGAAATAAGGACTCTCCTTAAAAACGACAGCGGAAACCTCGTCCTAGCGCAGAAGAATTTTAACACGACTATTAAATAATAAGGAAAATAAACAAAGCCCTTTACTTTAAAAGAAATCCGATAAATATACGAGGTACCGGTATACGGTTATTAAGGAATTAAGAAGATATAAAAGCGGCTTTAATAATATTACGGCTTTATAAGAATACGATAATAAGTTTAAAACGTAATATAAGATTACGAAACCTATACGAAAAGCAAATTAAGCCGATATAAATTATACAGGCTTCTTTAGTTATTATTACTATTAAAACGATTATAATAATTGGTTACGCTCGACTTTATTATTTAGTTACCCCGATTATAAGAACCCTTAATAAGGACTACTTACGATAATATTTTAATTATCGTCGACCGACTTATTAAATACGCCCTTTTCCTCCCTTATAAGGAAGTAAGTGATATAAAGGAATTCGCGTATACGTTCCTTTAACACCTTATTATAAGTTATAACCTTTTAAAAGAGGTAATTTCCGATCGAAATAAACTCTTTACGTTACGATTTTAAAAGTCCTTTATATTATAATTAGGGATAAAGTATAAGTTATCCACGGCGTTTCACTTATAAACGGATAAATAAATAAAAAGAACGAATTAAATACTCGAGTAATACTTACGTTATTATATTAATTATAAGTAAGATAATTAAGTATAACTCCTATTAATTACTTAATTCGCTTATAATAACTCCGAATACGAAAGTATAAAACGTACCCTGTTTTACGCTAATTACGGATATACTTTAATAATATATTACGACTTAAAAGAGGTAAGAACCGCGTTTAAAGCGGTCGTAAAGGCCGAAAAACTCCGGTAACTTTACGACGAATTATATAAAGAATTATAATTCGTTAGGGAACGAATAAGTAAAAACGTTAATATAAGAAAGTTAAAAGGATTAACTTTTAAAAAGGGGGATAACGTTTATCTCCTCCGACGTAATATTAAAATAAAACGATTAAGCAATAAACTTAACTTTAAGAAAATCGGCCCGTTTAAAATTAATAAAGTTATCTTATTAATTAACTACTAACTTAATCTACCCTTAATAATACGAATCCACCCGGTCTTTTACGTCTTATTATTAAAAGTAATACTACGAGGATTATAAATAAACGATAGGATCGAGGTTAATTTAGAATAAGAGTACGAGGTAGAATAAATCCTTAATAGTAAAATTCCGGCTATGAAGAAAATACTTAAGAATTAAAAGAAAACCTCGAAAACGCTTAATAAACCCTTTAAAACTATAAAAATACCCGGATTCTTAATTAAAACCCTTTAATTACGGTACCCGACGAACCCTTTATAATACTTATAAAGGTACTTATTAATATAAAATTAAAAAGATTTAAACGAAAAGAAACACTTATTAAACTCGGTAAAAACCGACAGAGTTAAAATAACCCCGGGATAAACCGCGTCCTAGTTAATTAAGAAATCGGAAGGAAGCCCGTTCCCCGCGGTAGAAGTAGGACGTTCGTTACGCTAACGCTACTCCTCCCGCTCAGCTTCCTCCTTTTCGACTCTCTTTAATTCCTCCACACTATCGATTCCCCGACGCACTACACGCATCATCTTCTCAAACCACAGCCTCTTTTATTTCCGAAGACGAGAGACCTTCGCCTCAGCCTCCTCAAGCTCGGACTCCAGCTTGGAATGCTGTTCAGTAATCTTTCGAAGCTGCGCACCCGAAACCCCGAGAACGTTATAACCCGAGCGGTTAGAACGAAGGCACTTAACGCAGCGGGAAGAATCTTAAGGAGCCACCTCATATCGCGTAATACCCCGAGACTCGTAGGAAGAACAAGAAGGCATTTCGATTACCGAAGGAAGGAGGGCGGATAATAAGTCAAGACGACGACGCGTCGACTAACTTAAGGATTTTCGTTTCTAAACCCGACTTGACATCGCGTTAGTAATTAAATAGGGGAAAAAAAGGGCTAATAAGCGATAGGGAAGGAAAACAGAATTATATAAAAGAGGTAGAAACGCTTATTACTTAAAAAGGTTTACGAGATTTAAACTAAAGGAGGGGGGGACCTAATATTACGACCAGATACTTAAGACTAACGAAGGACAGGAAAGCGGAATAAAAAAGCCTAAGCGGGCCTGGCTTAAAGAAACGGCCATAAGAAGCACGGGCTAAGCGGTCACGTGACCAGGACTCCCCGGCCGGTAAAGGCGCTGGCCGGTAATAATCTCTGCGATCTTTAAAGATCAAGCAGAGCAGTAATCTCTATAATCTTAAGAGATTAAAAAGATCAACCGTTTATTACGGAAGAGCTACGGATATATAAAGGATACACATTCCCTACCTAGATAGATAAAACAGCTAAATAGCTCTTCAGTAGTCAACTTAACAATACATCTCCTTTCTGAAACGAGAGACTGATTAGCAACACCTCACCAGTGACCAGCCTACCCAGCCCAAGTCCATCTCGCCTACCAAGCCTTACATCAAGCCCTATTATTCTTGAGAAGAATCCCGTCACCGAATAGAAGTCTCGCCGTACTCGTACCCAAACACAAACCCGTTGATTAAGCCCACTAGTATCTTATATACTAGTAGACCCTGATCGTCACACTTATCCAGATACTTACGCTTATAAAAAACGAGGGTGAACTTTCTAATATACTTCGCGTATATAACGTATTATTTAAATAGTTCTTAACCCTTTAACTTTATTAATTCAACCTCGATATTACGTTATTTACTGATTACGGAGATTAAAACGAAGGTTAAAAGCTTCTTTATAACGTCTTTTTTATTTAGCTCCGCCGAGGCGGGCGTAATAATCAAATGGATAAGATAAGTCTCGAGTAAAACTCGCTTATCCGACGTATCTGATTAGAATGGAATACATTTATAATTTAAAGGGGCTCAGCAACTTAATAGAAGCAGTTAAAAGGTTACGAGAATGTTATTATTATAACCTTGTTTGTAAATAATTACGTTATCATCGAGTTAATAATATCGGGCATCTGAATGCAGGGAATAATCTCGAGCGATATTGAAATATCGGTCAATTCTTAATTACGATTATAATTTAAAAGAGAGGATTATAACTATTAGTACTTTTTAACGCAATTTATACTTTATTTAATCGAATATATTACCGCGTACCTTTAAAATCGACTAATATACCGAGTACTTTTATCTGATAGGTATTAAACAACTCATTACTTATAAAATAATATTCGCGTTTTATATTTCGGAAATAAGGATATTAGGATTATTATTACCGTATTTACTAAGGCTAATGTTAAATATATTAATGTTTAAAATTTATACATTTAAAAATATATTAACCTGGTTCTAATCGCTAATGGCTTTCTCCTGCTTAACACTACTTACACCCGATTAAATAAAGATAATATTAAAGTTAATCTTAGCGAATGTAATAATACCGATATTATTAAACTACTAGCTTATATATTATAAGATATATATTAAGAACTAACGCGATAATTATAATTAAGAGATATTATAATTACGTGTATAATCCTTACTAATTGAAATTGAGGTATACCCATTATTACAATCGTAACCCTGTTAAAATTACACTGGTAGTTATAATTTATCATTTAAACCTATAATTAAATTTAAAGGGAGGTGGTTATAATAAGAACTTGGTGGCCCTTCTCCTTCTCCTCCGCGTAAATAGTAAGGATATGTATTAAAAGGGGGGATTTATAAATAACGTAAAAGATTATATCGGCTCGCGCTTAGCGGTGGCACTTTTCAGAGTCGATTAGCATATAAGACTAGATTAACTTTCAGCTGGGTAAGGAGGTCGAGTCGGTAAAAGAAGCCGTTGCAGATAGTAATTAAGAATGGTCCGTTGTTTGGGAAGTTTAATCTATCGTTAAGTCGATTAGTTCGCTGGCTCTTTCGAGAAAAGATTACTTAATCTCTTACGTCGAAGTCGGGCTTTCATTTACTGTTATTAGATTATACCACTTAATGTTCTTGTTTTTTTTCTAACCGTTATCGAGCTTACGTAACCGTTTCTTAAACTTATTAACTGAAGGCTTAAGCGTAATCGCAAGATAAAGCTTTTAAAAGCTTCGACTCCCTTATACGGGTTTCTTAATCGAAGATATACCGCGGGTAATAGCCGAATTCAATCTCGTAAGGTGATAACTAAATAAGCTCGTAAAAGAGTAATCGTTATACTTAATCTAACGTTAAGAGGCGATGGCGTATTAACTATTTTAAATAGGTAATTTTAACATCAAAATCGCTGCGTTAAAGGGCGGGACTAACTTCATAACTTTAAACTCGCTTTCTAGAGCGCCGCCAGCCCTGTTATCACTAAGTTTAATAAATGTTCTAACCTCGCCAGAATCCCCTACGAAGATTGTAAAAGCGAGTTATATTAAACGCTTTATATCGTTATATAATGGTAAATAACCCGCGTTTTTAACACCCCCGAAGTCTTAAAGTATTACAGGTATTTATAAAAAACTTCTTAACCTTTAAAGAGTAGAGAAATAAGAGGAGTAAATAGGATAAAGATAAAAATTTAGCCCGCGATAATAAAAATGGAAGAATCCCTTTTAAATGTTCCCTTAAGCTTTTATCTTAAGTTTATTAGAGGTGGGAAGGATAAAAAGGGTCAATTTAAGAAACTATGACAAGGTTTTTATTTGATTTATAAAAAGCTAGGCTACCTGTGAATGAAATACTTAAAAGCTAATAAAGTTAACAAAGTTAATAAAAGGCTTATCGAAGGTAAAATTTAAAACCAGGCGCGTTTAATACTGTTGTTTTACGTTAAGGATAAGAGCGATGATTTGGAAAATTAAGTAGCCGAGAGAAAGCCTTATCCTCTGCCTTTAAGATGCTTAAGAGATTATAAGAGAACGTTAATATAATCAATGCGAATAAGATAGATTTCAAGAAGCAAATAAGTAATAATTTATTAATTAAAGCTTATTATATCCCTTTTGAAAGCTCATTTTATCGAGATATATAATTTTAAATATTAAAGTAAATATATAACTTGTCATTGATAACATTCTAATGAAGCAAATAAAAGCAGATTTAAAATCATTAATTTATCTAGTATTTTACCTTTATTTATACTCGCGGCTTTAATAATACAGCCGCGATACTGATTACCAAAGTTATCAAAGTAGATTTATTGATTAATCAGCGGATAGAGGGATTGAAATGACATCATTATATATAATATAAAAGGTAAGGATATAATTCTTAAAATTCATTAATCCAAGGGTATAATACTTTACTTTATATTAAGAAGAAAATATTATTTAATTAATTAAAGCTTTAAGACAATATACTTCGCTTTAATCTATAAACATAAACTATTAGCTAGATTTAACGCGCTGAGAGCGCTTTTGGTAAGAAGAGATAAAAGCAAGTTACTGCGAACGTAACCTTTAAGAAATATATAAAATATTATTACTCTCTAAACATTAAAAGCATATCATAATCTTATAAGAGGTACCCGAAGTGATTCAATTTTAGAAGGCGCTATAATAAAATGATTAAGAAAGAATCGCCTTGTTAAAGTTATATCCTTTTACATATTTTATATATTACAAGTAAAATGGAAGCTTCTTATTTATAAGGCGTCAGAGGTTAACATCGTCGTTTTTAACGAATTAATAAGAACCCGAAGCTTATATTTTAAGAAAATATTCAGTCTATATAGAAAGGTATACTTTATAAGCTTCTTTTAACCGTCTTTATATTTAGTAGATATACTACTTTTAACGTAAAAAGAGTCCCAATAAGACGCGGTCCTGATTAAGATTACAAGGTTTAATTAACGAAGGAACTCAAGGAGAAATTAACGCCGCATCAATTCAATTATTATTAACCACTTAGGAAAAGGGATACCCTCCTTACTTTATAGACCTAATACTATAATAAAGGGCGCAGTTAAATTATATTATAAGCATAACTTTAAGTTTTATGAAGTACTGAAAGCTGTAAGTTTAAATCGCGGTCTTTAATTTACTTTAGTTTTTGAAACAAGTTATATAAACTTATAAACGTTAAATGAAAGCTCACAAGGCTTAAAACACTTACAAATAACAGGTTAAGTTAAAAACGTAATTAAATATCTTCGTTAACGACTTTATACATTTACGGGCTACTTTTACATTTATTAAAAGGCTTACTTCTTAAGGCTAAATAAATAAAACAATTACTCCTTTATAAATATATTAAGTTATTACCTTACGAGATCGAATTCGGCTATTAACCGCGGTATAAATTCGATTAAGAAATTTATATTGAGGAACCGAAGCCTTTAACAGCCTTATATTACGATTAAGCTTAAGTGTTTACTTAACGAGCTTAAGAAACAGTTATATAATCTCGATAGCGGTTAAAAAGAAGTAACAACACCAAGTGGTATAAGTATATACAATTAAATATAAGCTTAACTTCAACGTAAGAGATTAAATAATAATTTCTTAAGAGGGCTAACGAATTAATCGACTTAATAATAAGTTAAACTTCCTGAACGACGGATTATTTTTAATTACTAGTTATAATGGCTTCTCTTACCTACTCGATCTCCATAGCCAGCTAAAAGTTTAATTTAGTCCTATATGTTAATTATCTCTGAAAAATGCCACCGCTAAGCGCCGCCTTTCCCAGCTAAGTAAACGAGCCCTTGCCAGTTATTTATAAATAAGCTGGCTCGGAAGAGAATTAATACGAGGTTAAAAAGGTCGTAATTAACCGTATTGTGACGATCAGGGTTTATTAACATAAGATTAGGAAACCTAATCAACGGGGTTGTATTGGCAAATAAATACTATGAGGACTTTGACTGGCGAGTGACGGTCACTGGAAAGGGGTCTTAGGCTGGGTTTAGTGAACCGGGTAAGATTCTGGTGTTAATGCTGATCGGTCTCTCATAATGAATACGATATATTGTTAAGTTGACTACTAAAGAGCTATCTAACTGTTTTATCTTTCTAGGTAGGGAATTCTTGACATCTAAGGTCGTCAGACTTATAACTACAGGGGTTTTTTACTTTGCGCGTGCGCTTCTTAGCGGCCAATAACCTCTTAAAGGACTTGTTAACACGCTCGGAATTATATTAAGGTTCGCCCCTCCCTTAGAATAATAAGATCACCCTTTACAAGGTTAAGGCTTATACGATAAACGTTAACCTCTCGACTCTTACCATCTGGCTACTTAAAGCAGCTTAGCCGACTAATAAGTAATACATATAAATGGTTTTCTAAGCGTGTTTATAAGCCGGCTACTACTTAAAGGCATTCTGAAAAGCAAAGCTAATAATTTTAAAAAAGGTTAATAAGACTGACTTTATATAAGTCAAATCGTTTAAGCTAATCGCTCTCCTCTTATACTTAAGTAAAGGGTTAAACGGCTCGCAGTAAAAGGCTTACGTAAGTAACGAGCCCTTAAGGGGTAATTATACCCTAACACTTCGGAGCAGTACTAAAGCGATTAGCAACCGATTTAGCCGCGTACGTCGCCCACAAGGTCGAATAGGCCTTAAAGAAGTACTAATACGCTTTATTAATAACGCTCGATATTAAGAGAGCGTTTAACATAATATTTTAGAGGCGGCTCCTCCGCTACCTTGTATAATAAAGTTAGCCCCTTAATATCGTTAAATAAGTAAGCTCCTATACGGCTGATAAGAGGATTATAATACGCTTAAAAGACGCTGATGTTCTTTTAACCAGAGTATGGCTCCCCATAAGGCTCCCTTGGCTTCTTAATCCTCCTTATACTTTATATAGTATCCCCGCTCGGTAGCCTCGCCCGCTTCTATTACGTAAACGATATTAGGGTTTATACTACCAGCCCGTCCCTTAAGGCGTGTGTTATGAAAGCGTTTAAGGAGATCGAAGCAATCCTACGCTGGGAGGAGGAGAATAACATCGCGTTCGACCTGGAAAAGAGCGAGTTAATATACTTCTCCCGCTCAAGGGACGCCACCACCCCTCTCGTCCCCGCCAGGAGGCAAATAATTCCTTAAATAATAAAGCGCTAGCGGCACTCTGTTAACTCGGGGTATTTATAACGATTAAGGTTTCTTAAGATAAGATTGGTAAACCTAATCAGCGGTTTATATTAGTAAACGAGTACGGTAAGGGCTTTAACTTAATGAGTAGCTATTACTTAAAAGGGTCTTAAGATAGGTTAGGTGAACTGGGCTGGGCTAGGTGCTTAATATTAATCGGTCTCTTATAAGATATAACATATATTATTAATTTAATTATCAAAAAGCTATTTAGCTGTTTTATTTATGTAAATAAGAGCCAGGATACTTTATATACCCGTAACTCTTCCGTAATAAGTTGCTAATCCTAATAATCTTTAAAGATTATCTTAAAATACAGGGTCGTCAAGCCTATATTTACAAGGGTTTTTTACTTTACGCATGCGCTAAGAATTGCTAGTTACTACACTCAAGGTCACTAAAAACTTTCACAGAATAAAGTTTCAGAGGTCCGTACAGGGCTTATTTCCACTAAATCAAGCAATCACAAATGCTCTATACCTTATAGTGCTATAAGCGCTAAAACTGGTACTGGGAGCGCTATATTTTCAGTGGTGTAAGGCTCTGTAAGAGGAGACAGTTTTTTATTTTTCTTCCTCTCATATACTCTGCGACACCGTTCTTAGGTTCTGTACAGCGTAAGCTTTTTCGGTCCGGAAAGGCCTTTTCCGAAGAACTACTTTTATATGGGGAAGGTTAAAAATCGACTCACGGCTATATAAAGTATCTCTGAATCTGCACCCAAAATCCGACTTAGAGAAATCCCTAAAATCTCTCCCGAGCCTGTTAGGGCACACCTAATAATAAATACAATTAAGCGAGCACCTTAAGCTTAAAATAGAAAAGTATTAGTAATTATATAAGGCAACTTAATAACTTATATAATTAAATAATAATTATCTAATGTACCTTAACTATAATGGGGATATTAAAGTCTTGGCGCTTAGGCTACTAACAAAGGTAATTTATCTAGCTCCCGGTAAGTCTAGATTACATGCATCTAAGGGTGTTATATAGAGATAAAAGAGGGCTATTTAAAGGTATAGAAATTAGCCAGATTTAATAAGGATTAGCTGAGTAATTTACTAGAAGGTAAATAAGGTCAGGGGTAAGTGAGGCTTGGCAGGCTTGGCGAGCCTACCCCGTGATCTAATTCTCTCTTTTTTCAACAGATTATTAAAATCACTTACTTTATTTAATCTTTAAAAATTAATAAGATTATTACTTACCAGGTGATATTATTACGTAATTACTTAATATATACCCTTTAATATTAATCTGTATTAATATTATAAGGTTACGATTACGTTTATAGCCTGGGGCTTTTCTTTACTTTCTCTGTATTTATTAATTACTGGTAATCGGTGGTAATATTAAGTCCCCCCTCTTTTAATTTACGTCTTATAACCCGTTTAAATAATAAGTGTCCGTTTTTCTGTATATTTTATTTCTTCTTCCCTTATTACCTTTTATTTCGTCTTCTTAGCTGATACGATATCAGGGCGAGTTCAGAAACGAAAGTCTTTAAGTTTATCGACGAACCGTCGCTTTAACCTTTTATCCGCCCTTTTTTCTTCGGTGGTCGAAATACCTTCTTATTCTTCTTACGAGTCTCGTGGCATCTTAAGGTGCGAGGCCGCTCCTTAAGATTCTGTTGAAAAATGGAAGAATTGGATCAAGGGTAGGCTTGCCAAGTTTGCCAAGCCTTACTTACCCCTGACCTCAACCGTGAGGAATTTACCTTTTAGTAAATTACTCAGCCAGTTCTTACCAGATTCGGCAACTTTTTATATTGTTAAATAGCCCTCTCTTATCTCTATAGAATACACTTGGGTGCACGTGATTTAGACTTACCGGGGACTAGATAAGTCGACTTTGGTAGTGGCTTAAGTGCCAAGACTTTAATATCTCTATTAAAGTTAAGGTAAAATGGATAATTATTATTTAATTATATAGGTTATTAAGTTAACTTATATATTTATTAATTCTTTTCCATTTTAAGCTTAAGTTGCCAGCTTAGTTGTACTTTTAGTAAGGAATACCTTAACGGGTCCGGGGGAGATTTTAGGGATTTCTCTAAGTCAGATTTTAGGTGCAGATTCAGAGATACTTTGTATGGCCGTGAGTCGATTTTT
>PYSP01000426.1:799-25912 GCA_003049395.1 Pseudohalonectria lignicola
CCCCCACAGCACCTAGAAGTGAATCTCAACCAAAATAATCAACCCCAGCCAGCCCAGAGGGAGAGACGGACAGAAATGGCCAAGCTAGAAACAGATGAGAGAGTGCAGTGGAAACTAGTCCCAAACTAGCCACAGCAGTTGAGCCCTAATCAAGCACCACCGAAAGAAAAAAAGAAGCCGCCGTCCCGCCTCCGTCCCGCCATTAGAAGTACGAGCAGCCTCTGGTAAGAGACGGACCATCACCGCGACGCACCAGCACCATTAGAAGCCGGGGGAGCGAGTCTGGCTACACTAATAATGTGATTGCCAACCCGCAGTACGAGAGAAAAACATTCTTCTCGAGAAAGGGAAACGTCTCTAAGCAAGGCCCCGCCTAAAATCCGGGCGCTGCCCTGAAAACAGAAAGTGAGAGGCTAGGTATATATCTGTGTACGTATAAACAAATGCAAGTATGGCAAAAAAAAAGAAACCAAGATAGACGAGGGAAAAAGTAAGTATTGTATACTTCGAACGGGAATAAAGTGGTGGAGGTCCACTTTTGTGCAATGGCGACTGGCGAGCGCCTAAACAAAGGGTGGTTGAGGGGAGAAAGGCATTATGATTTGTTCTTCTACCGCCAGGGAAGCCGCATTAGACCCGTGCTATATCCGTCGAGTCCTCTCTTGCCTTCGGGTGGGTACTGATTCGGCTCATGTTGAACCAATCTTGTCTGTCGTTGTTGGCAGGAAAGACGGGAGTCGAATGTGAAGGGGAGGGGAGACATAATTGATGGAGGGAAAAAAAGGGGTGGGGGTGGGCTGAGATAAGCTAGGAAGCAGGAGGGATGAGGCAAAAATGCCGGTGGGCTCGCGCCCTCTTTAGTCTTTTATTCCGTCTTGTATCTTTTGATGATTTCTTCTGTTTCGATGCGATGGGATTTCCCTTCTAGTGTAGAAAAGAAAGAAAAGAGAAGGGGGGAAATGGCAAGCCGCTGGAATATCACAAGAAAACGTTCATGTCGATCATAATCAACCACCAGATGTGTCTTGTTGGAAACACAAACGGTTTGGTCGATGTGAGAAATGGGAGGGAATCGGTGAGAGTGAGAGGATGGGAGAAAAAGAAGGCGGTGTGGAAGATAGAATACACCAGAGGCGGCACCGAAGAAAGGGCTGGACGCGTGGTCGGTGTGGTCAAACGAAAAGGGCGCGAAGCGAACAAGCCGCCGCCCGAGAATCAGATCAGATGCTCACCACGCGCGCCCTCCCGTCGGGCACCCTCGCGTGGCAGACCATCAGCTTCAGGCTGGTCCGCCACTCCTCGCACTCGGCCAGGAGGGCCCCGTCGTTCCAGATGCTGCCGGCAGCGCTCTCGTAGCACCGGTTGAACCACCACCTCCCGACCTTGGCCACCATCTTGGTGATGGACTCGTCCGCGACGGCGCTCTCGTCGCGCATCATCTCCGCCAGGCTGCGGTCGTCCTTCTTCTTGCGGGCCACACCGCCCCGCCGAGCACCACCACCGCCGCCGCCGGCACCAGCAGAAGCAGCGGCGGCGGCGGCGGCAGCAACAGCACTGAACCCCTCGTTCACCGAGGATGAAGAAGAAGAAGTCGCCGCCGTGATGGCGCTCGCGACAGGCACGCCCACGCGGCAGCTCTTGACGTCGACGAACCCCTTCCTCCCGAGCAGCCTCAGCAGCAGGTCCGCAGCCGAGCCCAGGCAGACGGCGTCCCTCTCGCCCCCTTCCTCTCCGTCCCCCGCGGTCTTGTTGTTGTTGTTGTTGTTGTTGCTGTTGATGAGGCGCTCCTTGAGCCGCCGCACCGCCCTCCTGGTCCGGTTGCCCATGTTGTTGAGGTCGAGGTCGAGGATCGAGAGCTCCACGTGCCCACCGGGCTTCAGCACCCGCCTCGCCTCGGACACCACGTTGCGGTAGTGCGACTCGGGCGCAGCCGCGGGGAAGCGGTACACCACGGCCGTGAAGCTGTCGGGCGCGAAGGGGAACTTGTCTAGGTGGGACGTGTACTGGATCTGGTGGTGGTTTGGGGGGCTGAGCGGGAAGGACGACGACGCCGACGATGGGTTCGCGGCGCCGCTGTTGCTGCCGTTGTTCGCGCGATCCGCCGGGAGGGGCGCCCGGGGCGAGAGGTTGTAGAAGGTGGCGGAAGGGTACGTCTCGGCCGCGTAGAAGGACCAGTCGTCGTTGCCTAGGCCGTCGATCACGAGGATCGAGTGCCTCCTGAGCGAGCCTTCGACCGGCACGAGCTCGTCCCGCGCCGGGCTGAAGAGCACGTGCCCAAAGGTGAGCCACTTGCTCACCGTCATGGAGCCGACCCGGAGGTTGACCTGCGACAGCGGCGAGCTGTCGTCCGACACCTGGCTGGACCGGCTGGCGTCCGAGGTCCGGGGCTGCTGTTGCCGCCGCCGCTGCGGGCTGCCGGCGGTAGTCGAAGAATTGCTGTTCCGCCGGGCCTTGGCGACGACGGGGCTGAGCGCGCTGGCCTGCTCCTGTTTGGCGGGCTCGGGCTCGGCCCCGTTGTTGTTGTTGTGGTCGCCGTACCCGGAGACGAACTCCGAGACAGAGAAGGGCGACGAGATGGGGATCACACCCGTCTCCAGCGCCTCGTTGAGCGGACCCGTCATGTCGGTGCTGTAGACGCTCGACGCCACGGGTTCCTTCTCCAGCCTTTGCTTCCTAGAATCCACCTCGAGCGCGAAATGCGCCACCATCCCTTCGTCGTCCCTGTCTCGGGCCGTCGAGTGCTGCACGACAAAAGTGGGAGACTCGAGCGGCTGGCTCGTCTGCATCTGCCTCAGCAGCTTGTCCGTGTAGGCCTCCAGGTAGAAGGGCGACTTCTGCGACGACCTCGCCGACGCCGTCACCTTGAACCCATCCTCCCCGAGCAGGTCGTCGTACTCGGCCCAGATCTCGTCCTCCGCCAGGGGCGCGCCGGGCGGCGGCAGCACCGCCGTGGCGTCAGCGTAGCTGACCAGGCCCGAGCTGGTCGATGTCGTAGTGCACGAAGTGCACTCAGAATTCTTGCGTGGCGAGAAGGACAGGAACTCGTTTGCTAGCCGCCCGGAGTCCGGAGAGAACTCCCGTGAGAGGCGATACCTCGAGTTCTGCATTGTGTTGCCGGTCCCATCCAAGGTAGACCCTTCGAAGGTGGTAGCGTGCTCGCTGGAATCCGCCGTTGTTTCGGCAGGTTCCGCAGGTTCTGCAGGCTCCGCGGAGTCCGCAGCATCCGCGGACTCGGCAGGCCAGGAAGGTTCTATAGGTTCAGGGGTAGACGGCCTGGGTGGACTCGGGCCCTGGGCCACGTACTTCGTATCGAAAATCTCCCTTCGGGGTGCCATCTGGACGCTGATTCTGTTGAAGGGCCGCGAGAAGCTCTTAGGAGAGGTCTGTTCAGGGCGCGCGCTCACGACCTTGGGGATCCGTCCGACCTGAGGGAGTCGACTTGGCCGGCCGATTCTCTTGACAGTCAGTGGCTCGATAACAGGCAGGGGCTCCGGGGTCGGAGGGAGCAAGGGCTCTGGAGTGGCGACGAAGGTATCCTCCATCCACTGAGGCTGCTGCTCGGGAGACCTGCCTCCAGGGGCAGGGGACCTTTGGAAAACATCCTGTTCAGGGCGGGACTCGTTGGTGATTGATCTGCTGACTGAGGGACGCCTTTCCCTTTCGACTGGGCTCTGCACCCGGGGCCGTGTCTGGATGTGCGTCTGCGTATGCGTCGGCTGATGCTGAGGCTGGGGTTGATGCTGGGGTTGATACTGGGCCTGAGGCTGAGGTCGAGGACGACTTAAAGGTTGAGGAAATGGCACATTGAGCAGGTTCGCATCGCGCAACACACTCTGCACGTCTGGCATGTCAGCATCTTCTTGTTCCGACGAGTCCATCATGGTGTAGAAGGCGACGGGCTTGGCGATGGGCTTCGACGGCACAACCTTGACGGTAGCAGCGACCATCTTCGACTCCGGGACTTTCTTGGTCGTGACCGTGGCCGGCTGGCTTGTGGATCGACCAAACAAGTTCCACCTGCGCGGCGACTTTGCCCTCTTGGTGAGCTTCTTGGGAGTCGCCGTTGTCGTCGTCTTGTCGGAGGAGGCCGGGGCAGGCGCAATGGCATCCTTGGACCCCTGAGCCGAGAAGGCCGAGCCCTCGAAGGCGGAGTCGTCTGACATGACGCTGGTGTCGTAGCTGGTCATGGCCGGGGATATGACGCTGCCGCGGGGAGGGCGGACAAAGAGCGGCTTCGGAAGCCGCAGGGCGGAGGTCGACTGTTCTGCGCCCTTCAGCTTCTGCACGGACCGTCGGAAGGCCAGGGTGGACTTCATAGCAAGCGCCTCGGAGTCGCTGCTGTCTGACGGGCGACGGCTGCCGAGAGAAGGCGCCTTCGTGGTGCCCCGCGGGAAGGGCGACGGCCAGAGCGTGTTCCTGTCCTCCCGCGACGAGAGCGACACGTCCGACGTGTTCCTTGAGATGTCCGTGGGGATGCTCTGGTTGCTCTCGGTGCGGGCCAGCTCGGAGCCCTCGTTCTCGTTCTGGATGACCTCGCCGCCGGCGATGATGACGGGCCGCACCCGCTCCAGGATGAAGGGATCGCAGGATAGGCTGTTCTCGAGGCTCTCCTTAGACTGCGACGTCATGGTGGTGCCGCCGAGTCCGCGGGTGAGGTTGGCCGCGCTGCTGCTCCGGCGGCGGTGCGCTGCGCCTACGCGTCCGTATCCTTCGTGGCCTGTGCCGGCTGCAGGACCCTTGCGGGCACCGCACTTGTCATGTTCTTTCTCTTTGCCCTTCTTGTCGGCCTGGGTCTGGGACTGGGACTGGGACTGGGACTGGGACTGGGACTGAGTCTGGGGGATTGCATCGGGGGCAGTTTTTGTGCGTCGTCCAAAGAGTCCAAATCGAGACCTGAAGGTGGTAATGCTAGGGCTTGGCGTTCGCGTGGTGGTGGATTCCGACTTGCTTGGTCGCCTGCCATCATTTCGGGGGGCTGGGGTTGGCTCACGGCCAACCGGTGGCAGCCTTGATGACGGCGGCTGCGGCTGCGGCTGGGCCCGATCTGGTTGGGGAGAAGGCCTGGAAGTAGACTGCTGGGACGAGGGCGTGGCCGACCTGGTGGCGATGGCCCTGGTCGCGCTCAGATTACGAGAACCGGGCCCCAGGGGCAGGCTCTGGCGCCTTTCCGAAAGAGATGTGGATGAGAGATTGCTGTGGATGACCGGGAACGGAACGCCGAGTTGGGATTGGAGGTCCGGTGTGCCGTCGCGACTTGGTCTGACAGGTGGCGCACCCCTTGGTTGTGGTGGTGATGTGACAGTGGGTGTGCCAGCTGGCGACGGTGAGGTCATGATTGGCTGCGCTGGCTGGCGAGCCGGCTTCGACGGAGATGGCTCCTCATCTCGGCTCTTTTTGAATTTTTGTGACGATTTCCTTGGTGGCGGGCTGGGAGGGGGCTGCTCCAACTTATTCTTCTTCTTTTCCCTTTCATTTTCCCTTTGGCTTTCATTTTCCTTTTCCCTTTCCTTGGCCTTGCCCTTGGCCTTGTCCTTGACCTTGACCGCACTACTGCTAGCGGCTGTCGGCTTCAACAGCTTTCCCTTTTTGTCGCCATCGCGCACTGTCGAGTTTGATGAGGACGAATTCAGGGCCTCCCTGACGGCAGCGAGCCCGTGCAGGTCGGCGCTTATTGAGTCGACCTCATTCGGTATGCTTCCGGCTCTTCTTCGGGTGACGGGCGGTCGAGAATTTTGTAGGTGTGCGGCGGGACTGTTTTGTCTCACCCTTGAGGCGGAGACCCCTCGCATCGGGGCAACGAGACCCGGAGATTGCGACGAAATTGACGTGGTGGGTGTGGTGTCTCGGCTGTAGGGACCGGGCCCGGGCGAGCCAGAAAACCGCGTTGAGGGGCTGCCGCTATACCCGCTAAGCTGACTGCTAGTCCCTGAAAACAGTGGCGTTGGGGGCGGGAGGTCGTGCGTCGACAGCCGATATGGCACTTCAATCGCGGGGCCGCCACTCGCCGATGGAGGCTTGATGTCGCGGTAACGGTCGAGCTCCGGGTAGATCCTCACCGTATGGGCATTAGTTGTTGGCAATTCGACCTTGGTCGCGACACCAACACGGATCTCAGTGGGGGACTCTGTCAAATCGCGGTCCAGCTCGGGCGACCCTTGCGACACCTGCGACTGAGGAATCGAGGAAGAGGAGTCAGTCCTGCGGGATCCGCTGCGAGAATCGTTCCGTGGGCTCGCCGCCTCTTGTGCCAGATTGGAAGTTTTGCGCCTCAACACGTTCCGGGGCGGGTGTGGTGAATGCTGCTGCTGCTGCTGATGCTGCTGCTTGGCATCCTCCAGCGGCCTGCTGCGAGTCGAAACGAAAGACGCATCCGGGTTGCTTCTCCCTGAACCAGAACTCCATGATCTGCCCTGGTGTGTTAATGGCGGCCGTGAGGAGGGCTGCCCCGGGATGGATGGTCGCCTGGGCGTAGAGGACTGAGGTATCCTGCTGGAGCTCGCCGGCTTGTATTCAGGGTCCATGGCTGGCCGGGTTCGTCGAGGTTGCGAAGACGAAGACGATGACGACAAAACCGTCAAGCCTTCCGTTGGCCTATCCGCTGGCCTATCCGCTACCCTGTCTGCTGGCCTATCCACTGACCTCTCTCTAAACATGCCCATCCGTGTTGCTGTGCTCCTCTCATCTGAACCCCCCAATATAGGTTTGGACCCATATCTAAGGGAGGCCATCTTTAGGTGTGTGTGTAGGGGGGTATAAAAGATGGCGGGAACTAAGTCATAGTAATATCTCTGTTACAAGGCCATTCCACTGTGGTGGCAAAGGAGGCTTGGAAGATAAGAGCGGTCCCTTCCAGCCGGTGGTCAGCAGACTATGGGCCCAGAAGCCGTGGCCGGGCGGGAACAATCTGGGCCTGGAATCTTTGTGTAATCGTACGCTGAATCCTCCGTGGACCGTGACTGTGGCATCCGAGGATTAGGTGCCGACCCGGTATTATCCTTATGTTCTCTCAGCAGGGCTTTCGTGTGATTTGAATGCCTGGATCTAAACCTTGAGCACGGCAAGAGTAACCGACCTCAGGGGGAGTGAGGATGCCGATGGAAGAGCCGACTAAGAATTAAGAGTGCCTCGAGGCAAGTATCCTGTATCCAGCAGAGGGTCCTGGAAGGTCCAGCCAGGAATGCACAAGAAATGAGGTACCGCGTAAGAGAGAGCAAGAGATTTGGAACAACAAATCTTGAGAATTAGAAGGGCATCAGGAAAAAAAAGACGGCACAAATCATGTACAATAGGAAACCATGACGAAGAGGAGATGGAGGGGTTCCCCTTGACGAGGATAAAATTTTACGCGGGAAATGGTGGTGGGTGAGGAAGGCTTGGTTGTAGAGGGTGTACTGATCGACAAGGTCAGATGGAGGGGCACTAATATGTCGTTCGCGCGGCTGGCGTGTAAGCCTGCCTCTCCAACTAGCTTGGTAGTCAGGTAGTATACGCAGTATGCCAGACTAGTCGGAAAGAGGTGGGTTGGTAGGTGTGGTCGTGGTGGTGTGGAACGGGCAAGGCAAGCGTTTAAATGCTCCGGCGTCGCTGAAGAAACACTAGGTGCCAGTTGTGCCGGCGGACAAACGAAGTAGTCGTAGTCGTAGTCGAGACTGAAAGCAGACTAGGAAACACTGAAGCGGGGACAAGGAGAACAAGAAGAGCGATCTTGTGGTCTTGCTTTGGGGGAAACAAGCCAAGTTTCGTATGTCGAGTGATGTGAGTGTGTGAAGATGCGTGCCTGTGGGAGAACGTGGGGGAGGGGGTAGAATCAGGAGTACTTAGGTGGGACGACAAGAGGTATGTAAGGGAGGGGAGGAGTGCAAGAGACAGTAGTATTGCAATAGTGGTAAAAGAAAGGACAAAGTCGTATATAGGTCAGTCTGTACGGGATGTACAACGGCGGATACTATCTCATTCGTCCGTCTTGTACACTGCTGCCCACTTAGAACTATCAGAGGGCCTGATGGGGAACAAGGGGATTGAGCCATTGTGTGTGTATGTATCTCTATCGCAGAAATAGATCCATAAGTGGCCCACTTGCACGGGTGTGGGGTGAACGTTGAAGTTCGCGGGGCGTTGAGGGCGCTTCCACCCAACTCAACTCCTGGTCGGCCTGTGTTACGAGTCGGAGAGGCAAAACCGTGCATTTCTAATGTACATAGTTGCTATTCTTCGACGAGGTGGCGCATTGCGAAGACCCCATGAGAGATCGGGCGGGCCTCAATGCTTGGAGAGCTGGCAGGCGCAACAAAAATGCAGAAGCAGGGAACAGTGCTTGGAAGCGGCCTTGACCACGAAGTCTTGTGCGGTACTTGGGCCAGGAATCGCCGAAAGAATGAATTGACGGGGCCACACGTGCAGCGACAGGCAGATCAGAGACATCGAGGTCCACCAACCATTGAGTCACCGAGTACAGGGCGGCGTAAAGAAAACGCACAGTATCGGCTTGGTTGGGAGGCGAGTTCCGTAGGCAGGCAGGTAGGGACGTACTGACATGCCTAGTACGGATGTACTCCGACTTCCAACATTGTGCCCTAGTAGTAATATGCAGTCCTGGCAATTCTGGGGCTGGGATCGAAGCCAGGGCAGGCGTTGAGGCGGAACCCACAGACAATCCGATACGGTACGGATAGAGAGGAAGGAGGGGAAAAAATAGAATAGGATATGCGGGCCTCGTCCTACTGCGTACTGCTAGTACGTACTAGTAGACAGAAAACCCCCAAGCCGCGAGCGGAGGCCGTCCCTTCTGCGTTTCGTGCGTCTTCTGCCTAGTGATGTTCAGAAGCGCTGTTGCATCAGCGAGCTGCGCCGCCGCGTCTGCAGAGACGGACCTGCAGGGCCATGGGAGCTGCATACGGGTGATGCCCTATGAGCGTCCAGCACGCATACCTGGACGACGCCATTGGTAGCCCAACCCTAGCAGATGGGTAGCCTAGACCCGAAGTTAAGTCTCGATAGAATGCCACCCCATCTCTGTGGCGACATCAGATCGAGCCCATCCTGCACGCTGTCCTACAGAGTACATCCCCCTTTGTCATCGATGAGGAAGCACTGCATGCCCTAGTGGATGGATCGCAATCTATGCCAGCCCCTTGGGAACCAATCCCCTCATCTGAAGCTCCCAGATGTCCCGGTGGTTTTTGATGAAAGCCATTTCAAGACCAACCACCCCGCAGCGTAAACCCTCCAACGACAAACAAAAGGGGCTCCTTCGCTCTGTCGAACTTCGCGGAGCAGGTGGGTGGCGCCAGGTCCATGGCCCGATTCGCCCAGCCTAAGTCTCCGCGCTAAGTGGAAGGAAGGGTGCAGGGTTGTTTCGTAAAGGCCGCCAAATTCTGTCATTGGCTGAGAGGCTCGATTTCTCGTCCAATGAGTGAACTCTGTCTCACTTCTTTACTCGTCCCTCGTTTCCTCCCCTGCGCGGCTTATCCCTCTTTAGTGGAGTCAGGGATTGGGGGATGGCAGGGCAATGGGGGGAGGGGGTTCGAGCAAGAAAAGCACATGGTCAAGTTGGTGTTGGCGTCGAGGTCGGCACAACTCAAGACTCAAGACTGATCTTCTCTTCTCCTTCTCTGCATGTCTCTCCTTACCCGTGTGGCATCCACACCCACGTCCCAATAACTTTTTACGATAGCTTTATCTCTGTTCCCTACTATTCCATGCCTTTCCTGTTTCCACAGGCCAACCGCAACAACCTCACGTCCTGCCGGTAAAGAGAGCACTGACACCTTCCTGTATGCACGATTGGGGCAGCCCCACTTGGAACACCTCCCCAGAAGCAAAGTGAATATGATATTCGATATCTATGGACTTCATCGGAGAATGCCAGGCGACGGCCGACGTCTCTCGATAACTGGTAATGCTCAATCGTAAGTTAGATACATGATACGCTCCAGGCCAGTGGCGCTCCAAGCAGGTGATTGGTAAACGGAGAGGCGGATCGCATGCAGGATAGACCGGGAATAGATGAAGCCCCTCCGAAACGACCTGTTGAAAAGCAGAGTCACGAGACGGGGCATTGCGCGGCAGGTCTTGTCACTGTTTGTCTGCCCAAATCAGCAGCGAAATCCGGACACCGTCCACCAAACACGATGGCATCTCTGCCAGCCGATCAATCAAGCGAAATACGTGTTGGATTCCACTGGACAGCAGATATTGAGACGGGTCTCGGGCTCTTTTCCCAGTCTCCGGTTACCTTGCAGGCTGGCAGCGCACATCAATGGGGACAGACGGACAATGTCAGCTGAACATTGCAGCACTTGGCCTGGATCACGGGAATGCGCAAGATGCCGCAAGATCCGCTCAACCAACGACCTTCTCCTGCAAGCTATGCAGGCATGACTCTTCTAGTCCTGCCTTCCAAATACATTCATAGGTATGGCGTCTTCCCCCGGTTCCAGGGATGAATCCTTCCGATTAGACCGATCAGAACCAAGAGAAGTTAAGCGCGAGACCGCATCAATGTGCGTGCGTGCGAGCTCCTCGAGCTGCAGGCCTGCCAACTGCCTGCTTTGCTGCATGCAGCTCCCAGGATCCTGCAGCAGACCGCTAACGACCGCCAACCAGGTGCAAACGCGAGCATGCAACGATCAACGCCCGCCAGGCCTCCGACCTGCCACCGGACTTATACGCTGCGCTCCGCCACAGGCTAAAACAGACGCCTGGGATTCGGCCAACAACGGAGCCCAAAGTTGCCAACTGAATGCCGGGCAGCGGAGATCTTTGCGCACAGAGGTGAGGCTGGTGTGACGTGGCAATTGAGGCGAAAAGCAATGACACCGAGTCACCGACAATTCGGTCACCACGAACAAGGGAGCTGTGGCGCAAACCCCATTTTTGGCATCACTAACAATTGAATCCCTAGAGTCGCTGCATATCCGCAATGCTAGCGGCTAGGCAACCAAGTTACCAGGATGCCAAGCTGCCTAGAAACACGTGCAGCAGGCTACCTCAACATCATCGAGCCACGTATCCTGTGTCCTCGGTGGCGTCTCCCTCGCCAACTCGGCCGCCACGGCGGGCCTTAACGACGCACGAAATGTCGGTTGGTGGGAGTGTTTGCTTTGTTGGAATTTGTTGAGGAAAAAAAGGAAAGAGGGAAGAGCGAAGCCGGAGAAGGGAGGGGGGAACTTGACAGTCGATGCTGGGAGAAATGAGTTAGCAGTAACCCCCCCCCCCCCCTTCCACGACCTTGACCCCTAGCCCAGCCCGGGTTCCACCCACAAACAAACCCCAACAACCACCTCTCCCAATCGCAGCCGCCAGCGGTGCCGCGGACCAGGGTAGTGGAGCACCTCCAGGTGAGCAGGGGTCCTTCGAGACCTCATTGGACAGGCCGATTGAAACCGCACCGGCAGGATCTGGCCTTTTTCAGTAACGTGACGGCGAGATGGTGTGATGGATTAAGGAGAAAGGTGAAAGAAGACCGGAAGGGGCTTTCTCATGTCCCTTGCCTTGAGTCTTGACTATATCCCCGATCTGCAGCTCTGCAACTTTGGATCCTGTTTTGTTCTCATCGGACGAGGGGGGTAAATCCCTAGATCCTCGCTCGCCGGCCCTTATTTCACCTCTTCTAATTCCCCAACGGCGATCACGCTTCCCAGCGCTGGCCTGCTCGTTGGTCGACTCATGACTGCGTGAGCTCCCCAGACATCAGACATCGAGCCAACCCTCGTTTGCCCCCCTATTTTCGAAAGGGAAATGCGGGATTAGCGCGCTTCATTGTCTTATCACATGCACGATGGACGACCAACAACAAACACGCTTTCCCTGGCTGGCTCGTCTCTTTCGGATGTCGAACAGGCACTCAGGACTCTGTCTTGAGGCCGTAAGCCAAATCTGGTCGAGCACCTGCTCATGCTCAGGTGGTGGTGGTAGTGCTGAGGCTGGGACCGCCAGGATGACCGCTAGCCTAACCCGCCCACACCAGTTCCAAGTGCAGCCTCTCTCTCTCTTCGTCTGACAGCTGCACACATCAGGTCAGAGACACGCAGCCAAAAAAAAAAAGACCCGCCCGCCTGGAGCCTCAGCTCAGCCGGACCGGCACCCCAGCAGTGCTGAATGATGCGTTGTCAAAATGTCCGTCAATGGAACAGGCGGATGGAATGCTTTTTGTATGTTTTGACGTCATGTGCACTTTCCCATGGTATTTTCCTTAGATCCTCGATCCAGTGGTTTGCAGAGCTAAGGCGACTGGTAGGGACTATTGATTCAGGAAGGCTGAACAATAGGAGTCAATCACTTATTCAACCCGTTTTCTGTCATAGGGCTTAAGCTTCAGCTCAACCGACAACAGCCACCCGCCCGCCCACACCCACTAGAGGCAGTCAGGCTTTCAGCCAGCCAGC
Organism: Pseudohalonectria lignicola; assembly: GCA_003049395.1. NCBI lineage: Eukaryota > Fungi > Ascomycota > Sordariomycetes > Magnaporthales > Ophioceraceae > Pseudohalonectria > Pseudohalonectria lignicola. Next base: position 13,186 of record PYSP01000426.1, read on the forward strand.
AGCGGCACCTTCTCTAGTCTTTTCTCTCTTTCTGTTCTCTCTTGTTCTGTCCATTCATCCTCCAATTCCCATCCCTCAAGGGACACCCAAGCCCGCAAGGCGAAGCGAGAGCGCCACTACGGACGTAATCGGCGAATCAGCTGCTCCTGAATGGCCTCATTGACTTCTCCCGCACCTTCGGATTTTGCCTTGCCCATTTTCCCCTGGTATGAGCCTAGTCGTCTCACACTATCTCTCCTTACCTTGGCTTGACTCTTCCGCTTATTCACCCGCCTCCTAGCTCAGCCGAGCCCTATACCTCCTCAGAACTATCACACCACGCTCCTCCCTTCGGGTGGATTTCTCACGAGAGAGCGCCAGAGCTAACAGGCGGTTGGTCCAGTATCGATCCCGCAACCCCTTTTTTCTCGTCCCTTTTTCTGTCTGTCTTCTCGCCCACCCCCCTCGGCTTACCTGATTCAACCATCCCCTTCCGTTCCACTCGAAAATAGAATCCAGACACTGCATCCTTTCTATCTCACGGGATAGTCTGTTGGCCTTCGCCCATATGCATCGACCACCCGCCTATAAGAGACCAGAAGACCACTATCTGATCCTTTCTCCCCGCCCAGTAACAACTCCTTCCTCCGCCACCTTGATTTGGTTGGGTCCGAGTGCCTTGTGCCTACTAGCTAATTCATTCCGCAACCACTCATCATGCATGGCCAGAGAAATCGTGCTGATGACAGGTCACGCTCGCGGGTTGCAGAGACCAGTCAGGTGATGGGATGCTCGACTCAGCAGTCGCGCTTGTGTGTGTGTGTCTCTGTCTCTGTCTCTCGCAGCATTCCTTACCCCCCGGACATCCGGCTTTCTTCTCACGTCCGACTGTCTCTCTCCTCGTTCGCTCCCTTGGTGGGCTGCTGAAAATGGGGGCCTCGCACCATGCGCCCTAACCCCTCTCCTCTGCAATGGGGTGAGAATGAGACAGAATGAAGTTTCGTTCTGTCGTCTGGCTAGTCCGTTCCAAGGCTGCTGAAGGCCGGCGGGGTTGTGGCCGACCCGAGCGACGGGGCCGCCGCGATGGGCCGGGGAGGAGGGGGCGTGACCAAAGAACAGGCAGGCCAAGTGGCATCCGGCCTTGTGGGGCCTCATGTCTCTTTCTATCAGGTCAATTGTTTGTGAGGGATCGGTTTGCCGACCTTCATAGCTGGAAATATCAGCTATCTCCCCCGTTGCTCAAAACTACCTCTCTGCCCTGAGCCGCGCTGGCAGAGGTGCAGGCTGCATCCGTTTGCTAAGAGCCCTCCCTGTGAGGTCGATGGAGTTGAGGGGAGAGGAGGCGAGGGTTTGGCATCGGCTTCACTTAGGACAAGGGTGAACATGAGGATAGGTCAAACTGGAAGCGAAGGAGACAGCCAGCCAGGGGAAGGCGGTTGGTGGGTTTCCAACTGATTGCGCCTGGGGTTGGTTACAATTTGGTCGGCCATCTGCCGTTGTCTCGAGCTGCCCCTGTAACACTAGTGATCTTCCTCATCTTCGCTGTTCAGCATGGGTATCCTCTCTGCGATGAACTGTGGGGTTGTGATATCATTGGCACCAGAGATCATGATTCGCGCCGTCCTGTCAATGAGATACCGAGGTTGCATGGCTGGCCCTATTGGGTCTGGCGTCGAGAAACTGTTTTGTCATTTCCCGTGATCGATTGGCTCGAGGTACCCATAAACATCTAGTTTCAGCCGGCCCGGCCGCCTATAGTTTCGCTATCCTGCCCTCCATTCCAACTGTTTTTGTCCAACTCTGGTTGGCGTGCTGTTCATGAAGGGGTGGTTGTGTCTCGCTTTCTGATGGGAATCGAGCTGGGGATGCCTCGTTGAGTCTTCCTCCCTATCATCCACGATCGAGACGGCGTTTTTATGGGGGGATGCGAGGATGACGACAGCAACGAGGTTGCAAAGATCCATCCGCAATGTTCTGCTCACCCTAGCGTGATATGAAGTGGGTTGTTTCAGGGGCCCTTTGCTCCTGGGAGGCATCAAGTGGAATCTCTTTGGAGTTGTTCGCGGTCTCGTATGGCCTCTGCACAAGACCCTCTTCCCAACACACCATACGGCCGAAGCTGACATTCACGCTTGATACACATTCTCTGTAGGCTGTGCCCAGGAGCATTTCGATTCCCTGGTGGGTGCTGTCGCGGGTTGTCTTGGCGACACTGAAGCTGATCTTATCAGTCCTAGACGCACCGTCGGCGGTTCAAGCGAGTTTGTTCGTTCGATAGTACTCCGACAGCTATTGAGTCACTTCTTCAACGTCTCAAACCTGCCACGCCGATATCCGAGACCAGGCTAACGTTGGTTATCGGATGTCATCCGATGGCTCTGGACGAACTAGATCAGCAAGGCTTGAGGGAATACCAGTCTGTTGCTCTCTGGTGAGATAGCTTAAGATGAGACTAGAAAGGATGTAGGGCCTTCCTTCCAGTGCACCACCCACTTGCGACGACCTCGATGAGTACAGCCATACAATGTGCCAATGGAACGGTCTCAAGGGTAGGATTTAGTCCCTGTAATACTACGTGCGAGCCGGGTGCCTCTCAACAGGAGCTACCATTCTCCCCAGCCGATACCACCGTATTGAACCGCCATCTCCTTCATCAGTGAGATATCGTGTAGAATAAGAGAAAAAAGGAGGGAAAAGAGAGAAGAAGCAAAATGACCGGACTGCATTTGCTGCCCAGTTATCCGCTTCGTGTTAAGGTGTTGTTGCGCTCTATGATCCTGTAGAAAAAAGATATACTTCTTATGTTGTACAAACACCGCTATTCCCCGGCAATTAGAATGATTCCGCACCGGATATCCTCCCAACCTATAGTGTCAGGACGACTAGCTAGGTCCTGCTGAGCCGTAACGGCGATCAAAACTCGACATGGCAGGAAATCAGGACCCCATAGTTGATCTCCAAGCGTTAAGAGAAGCCCTCCATCCCAGCCTAGGAAACAGGAAACCGTTTTCGTTTTTCAACCGCCCCTGGGTTCGTCTCGACACCCACGAGAGCACCGAGATCCACGTTGGGTCCTTCTCTGCAAAGAAACCCACCCCTGCCCCAAGAGTCTGAACGGGGGAAGAGAAAAGGAAGAGAGGAAAAAAGGTGATTACGCGCCACCAAACTTCCTCGCCCTCACATCGGCCTTTCGTCTCTCCTCAGGGTCATCAAGCACGCCCTTGCCCCGACGGCCACCGCCATCACCGCCGTTCTGCTGCTGACCCCGCCTCCCCGCGCCACGCTGGTGCCTGTTCCTCCCGCCGCCCTGGCCGCCGCCGCCGCCGCCGCCCTGCTGATGCCGCTTGCCGTCGCCCCTCCCGCCGCCACCGATCTCGCCCTCCTCGCGGGCCCGGCCCCTCTTCCGCGGCCGATCCGGCAGCGCCGCGTCCAGCCTGCTGGCGTCGGGCTGCTTCTGCTCCTCCAGCGCCTCGGCGGCACCGAACTTCTTGGCCCGCTCCGACTTCTTGACGGCCTCTGGGTCGGCTGGCTTGTCCGACGCATCAACCGGGGCGGCGGCGGCATCGGCGGTGGTGTCCAGGCCGAAGCGCTTGGCACGCGCCGCACGCTTGGCCGCCTCGTCCGCGACCGATGTTGGGGCGAGGTGCTGGCTCAGCGCGGGGGCCTTTGGCTGCTCCTCCGCCGCCGCGGGCTTGTCGCCCTCCTCAGTAGCTGCGGCCGCCTCGCCCTCCGCAGCCGCTGGCTCGGCCGCCGGCTCAGCGCCTTTAGCAGTGGTGGCGGCGGCGGGGGCAGGCTTGGCGGGCGACTTGGGTTGCGTCGCCGGGGCCTCCTTCGCTGGGGAGGTAGGCGCCGCCGCGACGGCGGGGGCGGGCTTCTCGTCCGCCGGCTTAGCTGAGGTGGCGTCGTCATCGTCGTCCCAATTGATGACGTCCTCGGCTGCGTAGAGATAGAGAAGCGCGTTAGAGAATCAAGAAGGCGCAAGGGGGTGACCGTGTTTCCTCGAGAGACGAGTGCGGAAAGAGATAAAGAGGCTGGAATCATGGAATATTCGAAGGATGCGACGACGACGGGCATCCAGCGCAGAGACTAATCCGAATCTCTCTGCGCCTGAAGTGATGCCTTGGATCGCAACATTGGATGGGCAAAGGGAAAGTGGATGCTTGGTGAGGGGTCTGCCTGGAGGAGAAATATGATGGGAATTTCGCGCGATGGGAATCAAATACCTTCGGCAGCGGGTCTCTCGGTGGCGGGCTTCTCGGCGGTGGGCTCGGTCTCTTTGTCGTTCTCCTGCAGGCGCGCGATGAGGTCTGCCTTGTTGCCCGACTGCGTGAGGCCGCGCTCGCCCAGGAGCTTTTTGAGCTCTGGCACCTTCATAGACGCATACTCTGCAGCCATCCTGACTGGGGAAGGCTAAGCAAGCCTCAGTATTGCGGCGTGGGATGATCTGTTCTACTGTAGGAGATACGGGGTCAGAGTGTGTGGACGCAGAAGTGAGCGAGATCGGCTTGGGACGAAAGGGCGGGCTGAACAGGCGATCGATGGAGTCTTTAATAGCCTAGGTAGGTGAAAGGAAAGTTTGCGACAAAGCAGTCGCGTTTGGCTAGCTCACCGCGCCAAGAGTTACACCAAGCTGGCCCGTGCGAGCCACCAGTCGCTGCAAATTCGTAATCCGATTGGGGTAGTCTCAGTGTTTAGACCACATGCTGTCACAAAGTACCGTGCTGATCCACTACGTTTTTGACCAATTAAAATTAGCACTGAACTTCGACTTACGGATAGATTCATTCAAAGTCGACGGCCTGCCCCACATTTACTCGAGCACAGGGCATTTTGCCTAGCCACCCTTAGTCACCCGACCCACTAATGTCACGATCAATGACTCGACTCTCAACGGGCAAAGACTCGTCGACTTTGGATGATATCTAGGCTGAGCCGCTGAGACTATTGAGTTTAACGTTCGATCTAGGAATTCAGTGATACCCGAATGTTCCTTCTATCCTATGTACTAAGCTGAGTCCTATACCAGATTCAGGCCTTCAATACCTTAGAAGAGCTGGCCTCCACAGCCTCGTAGAGGAGGAATACGTCTCTTATGTGAAGGACACTCCCAGCCACGAATTGCTGTCCGGGAGGGTAAATGGCTTCGCCGACGGTTGGGTGGGAAGCAGGCAGATTGAACATCTTCCAACCATACAGATTGGACAGACGCCTGTAGCATAGGCATGACACATCTATCAGAACCCCGTACGCCAGAAAATCCGGAGTATCTCTTTCCACCCACTGGAACAGGAAACAAATCCCACATCCCTAGGGTAGATCCGGACCCGCTGCCGGAGTAATTGAAGGTCGACTCTCCCATTTATCTTTCACGATGGCTATCAAGGAGGCGAATGTGCGCGAATGGGGTTACGTCGTCGCCGTCCGAGTCCGAATCACCTGGGTCGAAATTCTCAGCGTCAGTTGAAGATCTCGTCGACCTGATGTCCGTCAGCACACGCTGTTTCTCTTTCGCTTGAGCCTCAGATTTGCCTGGAAGTTCGGTGATGTGTCTATAACGCAATCTGCATCGCGGACTTGATCCAGGGACCTTGTCAGCTCGGCGTTCGGTGTAGGTAGCAATAACAGGGAGGCACATGACAGGCCCATACCAGCGATCATCGGAGTCAGTCGCCTCCTGTACCTCAGCTTGGCACCGGGGACAGGTCATGACGGTGGCGCCCTAGCCCTCTCCCTTCGGCCGACAGATGATGCTCATATCAATCGTCCTCCCGGCGAGGAACGCAGGCTCCCATGGCTGCCCCTGGGTGATATCCCCGCCGGTGTGTCGGTCCTGAAGGATGTATTGCCGGCGGGAGACCCGATGCGAGCCGACCCTGCCCCTGAATTTCCTCTCCATCACCTCGTGGAAGAACTCCCACGAGTCGACAAGCCGGAGGTGGATGAGGAACTGTCGGTCGATGGCGTCGTTGACGACGAAGAGCTCCTCCGGAAGCGGTCTGTCCACCGTTCTCTCGATTGCGATGCGTGCTGCTCTGGCTTCTTGAAAGGTGGCCAGGTTCAGATTGAAGACTCTCTGCGTAAGGTGCATGAGGTCGGCGCCAAGCTTGAACACAGCATTGAAGCAACCGGACATCGTGGCAAGAATACGCCGGTTCTGATCAGTCAATGCGACGATCTGGTCCCGCCGGGCCTCGTCGTTCAGTTTCATCAACCTCCTGTGCCAGTCTCCGTCGGCGCCAGCATTACCTATTCAGACCAGATACTCGGAAGAAATTCGGGGGAAGGCGGTTCGACGAACAACCGCAAGACATTGAGGAGCATAGTAATGCTAGCACTCCAGCCAATCACCTCGGCATGAAACTTGGCGATGTCACCCCTCTCCCCAAGCCAAATGATCTTCTTGGTCAAGTCCCTGATGGGAGCCTTGCCTGGCTCACTGCCGAGTTCGAAGCTCGAACCGTATTTTTCCATCAGCTTTGCCTTGAACTGCAGCAGACTGGCACGGCCCTGGATGACAGTGCGTGCGGCGACGTCGACGAGCGCCTGCACCTCAGCGTCTTGGCCGTGGACTTGGGCGAGCTGTAGCACCTGGAGAAGCGCGGTGTCGAGGAGGCACAGCTCGCGGCTCAGCGCCTGGTACTCGGCCCTGGAGCCCCGTGTGTCGCTGAGCGCTGTGACGAGCTCCTTTATCAGGATGGCCACCGAGATGAAGTCGCCCACGGCGCCGAATGTCGGGCTGACAGACATCTCTCACAGACGGTTGCCGTCGCAATTGCAATGTTTTGTTAGCTTTCAGACTCTTCTTTCTGTAAAATGGCCTATGAAGCACAGCCCACTCCGAGGGATTGATGGCAAGGTTGAAGAAGCGATGCGCCCAGACGCGGGGTTTGTCTTATATAGTGGGTTTGGATTGGATAGCTCAGTCGCACAGCATGGCGCAGTCTAACCTGGCTTCAAAATGCATTAAACGCCCCTCTTGTATACGATATACATGAAAAAATGCAGCGTCCGTCCCCAAAAGTTGGGTAACGAGAGGGGTAAAGGTGATAGGATGTGCTGGGCGACGTGGTTTGGTAAGATGTTCTCCATCTAATATCTGCCCTGCGTGTTACTCCATCCAGTATGAGACCCCGTCTGCCCCAGGCATCTCGGCCGCTGCCAGTGGTCCCAGACAGGAGAGATGCCACACAAATGGGTCACCAGTCTTGATATGTGGCGGTCGTGGATATTCTGGCTACAATTGTCATTCTAGTGACACTGATGAGTGAGGGACGGATGTATTGTATCCAGGGGTTCTCCATCCCTGTGTTTTCTCGAGGTTTGGTCGCATTTAAAAACGATTCTCTAGCTAGTTCTATGGTCTGTGAAATCAAAGGAGGGGAGGGGCGGTTGAACAGGGTTTCTCCTGGTCGTATGAGGTGGTACGGGCGTTTTGCGTCGTTTCACCCTCAGAACTTAGTTGACTGACTCCTGGAGGTTACCAGAGCCCAAGCCAGCATATTGACATTGGCCAACCTCTCCCCCGGTGACATTCCCAACGAACCCTCCAATGTGCGCCGTAGCACTAGCCTTGAACCAGTACACGGTCTGCGTGAAGGTGACGTTGAATCTCCACTCCTTGTTGGACTTTGGAGACACCATGCGGATCGCATAGCCGCTGAAGCGCGACTCGGGGAGCTGCACTTTGGCGCCAGGGGTTGAGGCCAGATGAACGGGGCCATCATTCATCTGCGATATCGATGCGAAGGGCGCCGAGGCCGAGGGGGCGAGGCTCTGAGTGCGAAAGACGACCTGGTCCCCCTTCAACAAGACGAAGCTGAACTGTGTGCCCTCAATCTTGGACTTGTTCTTCCAGCCAATAAAGCGGTACGGCCCAACCACGCCTCGCACCATATCCCAGCTTTCACACACCTCCGACCAGGCCAGGGAATTCCAGTTTCTCTCTCGGCCACCGATGCCGCGGAAGACAAGGGGCGTGCCGTTGATGGTCAAGTTTGCCTCAACAGTCCCGGTCGGAACATTCTCCTCCCACCACAGAAGAGGGGCAAAGAGGGGATCGCCCTTGCGGTCGGGATACCGCAGACCGTTCGGGTAGAGAGGCGGGACGAGGGACTTCATGGTGACGGTCCCCTTGACGGTCGGGGAGTTGACCGTCGTAACCGAGTGCTTGAAGTCGGTCGTCGACTCCATCTTCCACTCGAAGTCTGACGTCGTGTTGAAGAACCGCCCGGTGGTTTTGTCAGGACACATCTCAAAGTTGGACTCGTCCGCAAACGCAAACTCCATGTATCTGGTGCCGTTGGGCCAGACTACCGACAGGAAAACGCGTTGGGCAGCCACAGCCGGGCCGACGGTGCCACGGCTGTACGTGAATGCCAGGCCCATGGACCCGTCCTCTGAGACTGCATCGTGGGACCAGTCCTCCACTGCTGTTCGGTTGTACACCGCGATCTTAGGTGCGTCGAAATTAGCCAAGGGGTCGCCGATCACGTCGACTGGTCCCTCGACATAGATGCCGTTCTTCGCCGGATGGTTCGTGCAGCGTTTTGCCGTGCTGGCTGCAGCGGTGCAGGAAAGCAGGAAGGGCAGGGAGAGCACATTCAGATTCAGGAGCCTCATGGTTGCGATTGGAAAGGTGATCGATGGTCTTAGTAACAGGTACTGGAAGATGCAGCTGCAGAGAAGATGATGAAGTGAGTGAATCACATTCTCCTTCATTCTTCCTGTTCTTATTTATATTTTCTAGCTCATGCCCTCCCTACCACAAGTCAGGGGGAGATATATCACACAAACAAGATAATTCGCAAGGCTCCGCGGTCTCTAACACTCTTCTCGCAAAGGCATCCCGAATTTGATCTCTCTTGGATCCTGCGGTGAGTGCGTCTGCCTGGCTCATGTGAACTCTGTGAAGGAACGCATTATATCTCATGTTGCCACATGTGGGAGGAGTAATTGGGCTGTGAACGACAACATTGACGAAAGCGCACCTTACCCGTAACTCGCATCTACATGTAGGTCGTCCTTGCGACGGATTACGATTAGGGGGCGGCGCGGAACCAGTGATGAAGATCGTGATGGTCGAGGAGGCGCAGCATGCCGATTTATGCCAAAATGGGAGACCACCCGCTAGGCCGTAATGGGACTATCCTTGCGACGACCTAATATTAAGACACGCGTCGACTCGACCGTGGGGCTGGCTATGCCATCATGGTATTATCTTGATCAACACGACCTACATTTTGCCTGCATACCAACTGAATATGTTTTTCTGGCGTCCTTTTGCATTGGACATTCCCTTTTGTGCCCTGTTGCGTTTTACCTCATTTTAGCCCGGCCGTCAAGAGTCCGAAATAGTCGCACGGTTGGCTTGGAAAGCCATGGTGTACCGAGGTCCTAGCAAAGGATGCAAGAAATGTCGGGCTCGGCGGGTCAAGGTAGACCAATGTGTATTCCACGGCTGCGTTCTTGTTGTTGAAGACACACCACACATATTGACTTTTCTTTAGTGTGACCAGGCACAGCCAAGTTGCGGCAATTGCGTCAAACAGAAGCTCACATGTCCTGGGTATGAGGACCTCTTCTCTCATCGTCACCGTGATGAGACGGCCAAGACGGTGGCGCGCAATAGGGGCTCCATCACGGTATTGCAGCATATCTCTGCTTCTCCCGCAGTTGCAGATCTAGCCTCAGAAGGGGACTCATCAACCTTGCAGGTGGAGCTTGCAAAACCAACCTTACCAGCTCAAATCCCTCCCAGTCTCGTCCCAGACGCAATTTCCTGGGCACTGGATTTCTTCTTTCTCGGGTACTGCGTTTCTGGAGGCAAGGACGCGACGAGCTCGATTTTCCGGCTGCTTCCTGGCATGTACGCAGCTGGTGAACAGTCCTCCCCCTTGCGTCTAGCTACTCGTGCCCTTGCCGTCAACGTCGCCGGACTCTGGACCATACGCGGAAGTGACACCCCCGAAGCCCGCCGCCTATACTCCCAGGCGGTGACGAGGGTCAAAAATGCCGTGGCCAACCCCTCGGAGAGTCGGTCGGATGAACTCCTCCTGGCGACACTGGTGTTAGAAGCGTACGAGACAATCAATGCAGAGCACCCACCACCCGGCTCTGCCCCCGTGTCGCGAGGGCTGCATGCCTCCGGCTCAGTGGCACTCCTGAAGCACAGAGCAGCGCTGAATAACCAAAGCGAACTAGCCCGACGAATGGCTCTTGCGGTCCGAAGAAGATGGATCCAAGACGCCATCACCGTACCGCAACGTATAGCGGAGACGCAGGCTATCGTCTGGTGGCAGGATGATGGCCATTTGCCCTGGGATCCTGCTGCTGCGGTTGACAACCTTGCTTTTAAGCTGTTTCAACTTCGGCGTCTGTGGCGGCTATCGGCTGGTCCGGTGCTCGCCATGAACCGAAACCCCTGCGGTGGGCCGATACTCGCTCATGCTGTTGCTCTCCACGAGGAGTGTAGTCGGTGGGTTGACGCCCTTCCGAACCGTTGGCATCCCACCTCTGTCCATCACCACGACGTCGACGAGTCCGTCAAAGCCGCAGGCATGTACGGAATGACGTGCCACATATATGCCAATCTCTCAATTGCCAGCACTTGGAACTGGTACCGCACAATTGAGTTTGGCGTCCTCCAGCTTCTCCTCCACATGCGCGTTGATACATCTGCATCAGACGACACCAGCGGAGCCCAAGTCCCGGAAATGGCATCCCGAATGCAAGCAATCGTCGATGGCATCTGCGCAAGCGTCCCTTTCTGCACCGGGGATATTATACACCCCTCAAGTCCCCTTCTTGGTGATACCATCCGCTTCCCTCGCCTTCATCTTCCAGTACTCCCGTCACCATCAGCGATCGACCTAGGCCCAACGACACTACCTGAAAGCATCTCGCAGCACGAGCAGCAACTGGCATCGTCCGGAGCCGTGTTGATGCATCGCACATTGACGACTATCATTGGGATGATCGACGACCTAGAAAACGGGGGCGATGGTTCGGAAGCCTTACGCGTTGGACAGGTGGAGTGGATGAAGACCCAGATTTCCAGGCTCCACGATGCCCTACATCCCGTAACTGGCGGACCGGGGGTGAGATTTCCATAGCTGCGTAGTATCTTGATTTAACCGCGAACCAGATGTTTTAGATAATGGCGCCTACATTGAAGTACGGAGCAGTAAAAAAAGATATATTGATTGACTGTATTACGCCCGATGGGGTCTAGGGCAACTACCGGTTAAATACATAATCCGTTCCGTCGCGCGTCTTTCTCGTCTCGTCCAGCCCTTACATAAGCGCCCTTCTGAATTCAACGTCCCAGGCTAATGATCCTTTAGTGGTGAGTTCTCGTGGGGTTAGTAGCAAGTTGTCCGTGAAGGCGTCTTCTCCAGGTGCCCAGCTTCCTATCTTCAGCCGCTGGTGCGAACCTGCTGTCGTGGCACGAGGTGAATGGGTTAATGGGAGAGGATGAGTGGTTATAAGTGGGTTAAGTCGTCTGCTGTCCTTCGTCGAGCCGTCCTATTGCCATGGCATATCTGATGGTCGCCTGTACTGCTGCCATGTCGGGCGTCCAGTCGTCCGGGTCCGTGTATACCTTCCCTCCTAAATAAAAGAGCAAGCTACTTATACTCGCGCCAGTCTTTTACTACATCTTTACGCGTTACGAGATCCACCTTATATANAAAAGAGCAAGCTACTTATACTCGCGCCAGTCTTTTACTACATCTTTACGCGTTACGAGATCCACCTTATATATCGGAATAGAAAGTGGTCTATTATTTCGGTGGCGTAACCGTAAGGGCATTCCTTTATTAGTACCGCGCCGATCTTATATAGGTAACTATTTAATCGAATTATTCCTATTCGCAATTATACGAATACTTTCGCTTATACCGCCGTTAATATATTATATATTTAACGCGTATATTTACCCGGTAACGCCTTATCGATTCTTTTAAAGTATTTATTAATACTTACTAATAGGGTCCGGTAGCCTTTTTAATTTCGTTTTACCGTAGCGAGTGTTATCGATACCGCCCGATATAATCTCTCCACTAATAGCTTCTTCAGGTCGGCGTTCCGTTTCGCCGCCGTTTTCGCTACTTTAATTAAGCTCGAGTTTTTAATCGCTAGGATTTACCCTATCGAGATAATATTACCGTTACTTTTTAACTTATTAATAATAACGTAAATCCGTTATATATTTACTTATCCCGATTAACGGTATAATTTACCGATTACTTATATTATTACTTTATTCCTAATGAGAATTATAATATCGTGCCCGAAATATTCCGGTAATACGTTTAACGCTTTACTTATAGCCGTGAGTTCAGCTGTAAACGGGTTTTACTCGTCTCGTATATTTAGCGTAACGGCTATTAAAACTAGCTCCTCGGTAAGCCGGGTGGCTTATACGGGCCGAGTAATAATACCTTTTAAAATATAAGGTCGTTAGGCTTATATTTACAGGGGTTCTTTACTTTATATATACGTTAAGAATTGCTAATTACTACATTTAAGGTTATTAAAAAACTTTCACGGAATAAAGTTTCAAAGGTCCGTATAGGGCTTATTTCCACTAAATCAAATAATCACAAATACTTTATACCTTATAATGTTATAAGCGCTAAAACTGGTACTGGGAGCGTTATATTTTTAGTGGTGTAGGGCTCTGTAAGAGGAGACAGTTTTTTATTTTTCTTCCTCTCATATACTCTGCGACATCGTTCTTAGGTTCTGC
>PYSP01000427.1:0-25813 GCA_003049395.1 Pseudohalonectria lignicola
TTTTTTAGTGACCTTAAGTGTGGTAACTAGCAATTCTTAGCGCATGCGTAAAGTAAAGAACCCCTGCAAATATAAGCCTGACGACCTTGTATTTTAAGAGCTGCCCGAAGCTATACCCTAGCCAGTATAAGTAAGGCGTTCCAGATGCTTTAACTTAATGTCGGTAAGCGGAAAGAAGTATACGAGAGCGTGATAAACGATAAACGGCTTAAGGACTTTACGGCGTTGGCGATATAGGAACCGCCAGCTTAGAAGGTGGGCGACTAGTTATAGGTAGTCCCGATAGGACACCTAAAGTGGGCCAAAATGGTACCGATAGTATAGAGAGACGGACGGTGGGGAGCGAGGAGTATATTATAGGTGAATAAGGAACTGGACGCCGAGTAGGTGCCGGTCCCTTCGCCAGACGTAGTGGCGGCGACGGTGCGATTACCGGACCGGGATATTCTCCTGATATCGGTATACGTTTAAGGCTAGGACGAAGACGCCTTTCTGGAGATCTGTCATTTGGTAGATAAGGCGATCCGCGAAGGCCGGCGAGCCCGGGGACGCGTGGTCGACGTTATTATGGTCGGAGACTTTAATCGATATAACTATCTGTGGGGAGGAGACGATATAGCATTGGCCAGATAGGGAGAGGCGGACTTAATTATCGACCTGATAAACGAGTATACTTTAAGGAGCGTGCTTCCTCGGGGGATAAAGATATGGCAGTCTGGATAATACGAGTCGACGATTAACTTAATCCTAGCCTCGGAGGACCTTTCCAAAACCTTAGTAAAATATACGATATACGATACCGATCACGGGTCTGATTATTAAGCTATCGAGACGAGGTTCGACGTGGCTATGTTATAACCGACGACGAGATTAAGACTTTTGTTTAAAAACGCACCGTGGAAGGACATCAGAGCGGAAATCGCCCGAAGGTTACGGATAGGGCCGGCGGGTAAGATAATATAGCAGCAGACCGACTTATTAATAGGAGCTATCCTTAAGGTAGTCTAAAAGTTAACCCCGAAGGCGAAGCCGTTACCGTACGCGAAGAGGTAGTGGACGATAGACTTAACGCAATTGCGTTAGATATATATATATTAGAGAAACCGGGCCAAAGCTGTGAGGAGAGCGGGCCAGGCCTAGCCCGAGTTAGAGCGAATGGCGAAAGAAGCCTTTAAACATTTCCGCGATCACATTTAACGACAGAAAAAGACTCACTGGGATGACTTTTTAGCCGATAACACTAATATATAGAAAGCTACTAAGTACCTGGATACGGAAGGAGGAGCGGCCTTTAATAAGCTACTATAGCTCACCCGAACGGACGGAACGCGTATAACTAACGGAGCGGAACAGGCCGAGGAACTATTAGCCACCTTCTTTCCGCTACTCCCTACCGAGATAATAAAGGAAGGTCCGCGACCTTAACGGTCACCTATAGATATACCGGAGATCACCCTCGGTAAGATCGAGGCGTAGCTTTTTAGGATAAGACTATAGAAGGCACCCGGAGATAACGGGCTATTAGTAATGGTATAAAGGTAGGTGTGGCCGGTGGTGAAACACCGAGTGCTGAAGCTCTTCCGGGCATCTCTGGAAGAAGGAGCCCTCCCCGAGCAATAGAAACACGCGAAGATCGTACCGCTGAAGAAACCTGGTAAGGCGGACTATATAGTCGCTAAAGCGTAAAGGTTAATCTCGCTGCTTTCGACACTAGGTAAAGTCTTAAAAGCGGTGATCGCGGAAAGAATTTCGTACGCAGTTGAAGAGTTCGGACTGCTACCGTCTAACCACTTCGGCGCGCGAAAACGCCGGTCAGCAGAGCAAGCACTTACGCTCCTCCAGGAATACATTTTTAAAGCGTAGCGCGGAAGATAAGTCGTCAGCCTAATTAGCTTCGACGTGAAAGGAGCTTATAACGGAGTATATAAGGAACGATTACTTTAAAGACTGGCGGCGCGGGGTATATTACCGCAGCTAATACGTTAGGCGGACGCGTTCTATTCCGGCCGAACGGCGTCTATCGAGGTTAACGGATACAGTTCAGAGAAGCGAGACCTTCCGTAAGCGGGGCTACCTTAAGGGTCACCCCTCTCCCCCGTACTATTCCTCTTTTTCAACGCGGACCTTATCCAGCAGCGGATAGGTGCGAGTGGGGGGGCTGCCGCGTTCGTAAACGACTATACGGCGTAAGTAATAGGCTTAACGGCGTAAGCTAACCGTGAAGGGATCCAGGGTATTATTAATAAAGCTTTCGACTGGGAATCGCGGAGCGGAGCGACATTCGAGGCCGAAAAGACGGCTATTATCCACTTCTTACGGAACGCGGAACGACTTAATAGCACGCCCTTTAACATTAAAGGGCAGACGGTAAAGCCGCAGGAACAGGTTAAGATATTAGGTATGGTTATAAATCGGCAACTCAGGTATAAGCAACATATCGCCAGAGCGGCGATTAAGGGCCTTAAAGCGGCGATAGCGCTGAAACGGCTACGAGGGCTAACACTATTAATAGCCAGGCAACTTTTTACGTTAACGGTAACGCCCGTAATAGATTATATATTAACCGTCTAGATATACGCTTATAATAAGACCTTAGTTAAACCCCTTAACAGGGTGTAAAATATTAAGGCGTAAGTTATTATAAGGACCTTCCGCACCGTGGCCACGGCGGTAGCGGAAGCGGAAGCTGGTATCCTCTCAGTATAATAACGATTCGAAAGACGGGCCACGACCTTCTGGGTGGATTTACATACCCTCCCGGACGTCCACCCCCTAACTAAGATTAAGACGCGGATAATAAGGCGGTTCACGTCACCGTTATAACGGATTACCGCTATATACGAGGGACTACTAATCGAAAGGCTAAAGGTTATCTATCCCTTCGCGCTTAACCCGTGGGAGGAACGGGTAAGACGAATTCAGGACGAGGATGCTATTAGAGTCCTTAAAGGAAGCAGGGGGTAAGGGTAAACGGTTATTATCACGAGTATATCGGTTAGAAGCGAAACGGTCGGTATCGGTGCTATCACTCGGCCCGTATAGGCCACCCGGCTTGCCGAGGAGCTGGTCTTAGTAACCGCTACGCTAAGTATACGAGACGAGCAGAACCCGTTTACAGCTGAACTCGCGGCTATAAACAGAGCGTTAAACGCATTACCGGAACATCTCGGGCACGATATTATAATTCTCACCAGGAATAAAGTAATAACGTAAGTAATCGGCAAACTATACCGTTAGTCGGGACAGGTAAATATACGGCGGATTTACGCCATTATTAACAAGTTAAGAAGTAACGGTAATACTATCTCGATAGGGTAGATCCTAGCGATTAAAAACTCGAGCCTAATTAAAACAGCGAAGACGGCGGCGAAACGGAACGCCGACCTGAAGAAGCTACTAGTAGAGAGATTATATCGGGCGGTATCGATAACACTCGCCACGGTAAGACGAAACCAGGAAGGTTACCGGACCCTATTAATAGGTATTAGTAAATACTTTAAAAGAGTCGATAAGGCGTTACCGGGTAAATATACGCGCTAAATATACGATACGTTAACGGCGGTATAAGCGAAAGTGCTCGTATAACTGCGAATAGGAATAATTCGACTAAACAGTTACCTATATAAAATCGGCGCGGCACTAATAGAGGAATGCCCTTACAGTCACGCCACCGAAATAATAAACCACTTTCTATTCCGATATATAAGGTGGATCTCGTAACGCGTAAAGATGCAGTAAGAGACTGGCGGGAGTATAAGTAACCTGCCCTTCCATTTAAGAGGGAAGGCATACACGGACCCGGACGACTGGACGCCCGACATAGCAGCAGTATAGGCGACCATCAGATATACCATAGCAACAGGACGGCTCGACGAAGGACAGCAGACGACCTAACCCACCTATAACCACTCATCCTCTCCCATTAACCCATTCACCTCGTGCCACGACAGCAGGTTCGCACCAGCGGCTGAAGATAGGAAGCTGGGCACCTGGAGAAGACGCCTTCATGGACAACTTGCTACTAACCCCACGAGAACTCACCATTAAAAGGATCATTAGCCTGAGACGTTGAATTCAGAAAGGCGCTTATGTAAGGGCTGGACGAGACGAGAAAGACGCGTGACGGAACGGATTATGTATTTAACCGGTAGTTGCCCTAGACCCCATCGGGCGTAATACAGTCAATCAATCAATCAATGATGCACATAGTAGGCCTCCGTTCCAGCAGGCAGGCAGAGCGCTGTCACGTGCGTACACGTGCGTGCGCGGACCTTACGTCAACAATGGAACCGACCTCAACACCTCCCAGTATCCGTGCTTGATCACAAGATAGCTACTGCGGTACTTTCGCATGCGCGTGAAAATAAGTGACGAAGGATCCTCGCAGGTACCAAAACGCCAAGTTAATAAAATTAAGTCTATCTATCTACCAACACTGCGCCATCGAACATACAAAAATCTTTTTTGCTTCGGCTCTCCAAACCGATGCCTCCCTCTAGGTACCTCGGGACCTAGTCCCCCTTGCGCAACAACAGCTTCTGTCAGATCAGCAGGCCACCACTCTCGTCCGCATTGCACAGAAACTCGCCTACCAGCGGATTCATGCCACTCCGCACAGCACCGTCCACCCACTCGCTCATGGGCAGCGACTCCAGGTCAGCACCCCCCTCGCCGTGCAGCGGGTCCCGGATGCTCTGCACCGGGATGACCTGGTCGCCCGCATGGTGCAAGTACTCGACGCGGGCGTCGGCGCCGGCGACTCCCGGCGCCGCCTGCAAGACCGAGCGGCTGATGCCGCCAGCGGCATTCTCGAGAGACACGAGATCCACGTAGCCAGTCCAGCGGCTCGAGTCCGGGAGCGCTTTGATGAGGGACCCGTACTCCAGGACGTTGGACAGGACGTCGTCGCCTGCCTCGGCGCCCATGATGGCAGACGGCCGGTGGATGAAGACGGGCAGGCCGAGCTGCCGGCTCGCCTTCTCCAGGAACACCTCGCTGGCCCACTTGGACGCCGCGTAGCCGTCGGCGAGCCTGGCGCCGCCGGCCTGGTCGGGCGGGAAGCGCACGAGCGACTCAGGGGCCAGAGTCTCGGACTTGTTGAACTTGCCCGCCGTGGCGGTCGACACGAAGTGGAACGGGATGCGGCGGGTGGACGCGAGCCGCATGAGCTCCTTGGTGGAGGAGAGATTGGGGCCTTGAGGGAGCGGTACGTCTTGAGGGAGGAGACGTCGCCGCCGTTGTGGATGATGGCGTCTGCCGAGCCCGAGATCGACTCCATCTTGTCTTCCGATAGCTCGCAGCGCGGAAGGGAAAGATCGCCCTTGTGCAGCACGACCTTGGGGGAGGCCGCAAACTCGGCCAGCTTGCTGGTATCGCGGATGGCGGCGCAGTGTATCTTGCCGACATCGGGGGATTTGACTAGGAGTCGGAGCAGGGAGCTGCCCAGGAGGTCTGTCGCGCCGCTGATCACCACGGTTTTGGGAGACGTGTGGTTTTGCACTGCCACTGCCGGCATTTGTTGTGTGCGGGTTTCGAGAAGGTCGTTGGGGATCGCCGTTTCGGCCTCCCAGTCGATCGCGGTGTCGGCGCCTGACAAGAGATCCCGGATCATCGCTGCCATGGCGCCCAGTGTGCTGTTCTCAAACAGCTTTATCAGGGGGAGGCTGGCTTGGAATCTCTGATTGATGAGCTGTTGCAGCTCGATAAGCAGCAACGAGTTGGCCCCGACATGGAAAAAGTCCGAAGCGGCGTCGATGCGATGCACCTCCTGCACCTGTCGTGGCAGTGTGTCTCGCCAGACCTGAGCCAGTTCTGATTCCGTCTCTGCCAGCTCTCCTGTCGATTCGGGTTCCCGCGATATGCTGGGAACGGCAAGTCTCTGGAGGGCCCTCCTTCGATTTTGCCTGATGCAGTTAGCGGCATCGAGGGGACGGTAATGATGGCCGCGGGGCGCATGTACTGCGGCAGGGGCAGCGAGGGGGCGAGCTTGCGGAGGAACTCGACCTCGTTCTCCGCCGAGGCGCCCGAGAGCGACATCGCCGCATGCGCAATGAGGAGGGCTGGTTCTCCACAAGGCGTGACCACCACCATCTTGACCCGTCCCTTGGCTGCGTCAAGGATGGACTGCTCGATATCCTGCAGTTCGATGCGCAGACATCTGAGCTTGATCTGCGTGTCCCCCTCCATGCGACCGATGATCTCCAAGGTCCCATCCGGCCGGAGGACGCCCTTATCACCAGTTCGGTACATCCTGGTCCACCCGTGCTGAATAGCCACTGAAGACGGCCGAGGGTCCGTTAGAAACTTCTTTCACGACTCCTCGGCATTGTTGATATAGTCTATAGCCACACCTGCGCCCGCAATGCAGACTTCCCCGGACCACCCGACGGGCAGGACGCTGAGGTTCTGGTCCATGATGTAGACACCGTAGTTCGGCAGGGTCCTACCGGCTGGAAGGTGCGGACCATCGTGGTCTCCTCAGGTGAGATCCAGCTCGCTCGAAGACATGGAGCACTCGGTCGGGCCGTAGGCATTGAAGATGTGGAACTCGCGTCCGAAACGGCCGCCGAGCTGGCGGAAGCCCTGCAGCAGCTCTAGTGGGAACTTCTCACCACCGACCGTGGCAAATGTCCAGTGCGAGCTCTGGGAGAGGCTGGTGGCGCCATGCCGGAGCCAGGCCAGATATTCGGACGGGGTTGCGCTGCGGCGGAGATCACACAGGACGATCTGGATCGTGGTACTGAGAGGCTGTGCGTACGCGGCTTCGGCGACGCGAGACTTGGAAGCATCGCAGGTGAGCTGTTCCACAAGCGTCCAGTCGGGGCGCTCTGGCTTGGGCAGACGCTGGAGCTCCCGATCGAGGTCCTCGACTATCTTTCTGACATACGAACTCTTCATCAAGGCTCTACCCATGGTGGACCACGGTGCGCCCTGGCCGGTGAACACGCCCAGGATGCGAATTGGGCGCGAGAGCCCTTTTGAGCGAGTGCCAAGGCTGGAGCCACTGTTTCGCTCCGACTGTGCCGCCAGGAGGTTGTCAATCTTGTCCCGGAGGTCGGCCGCCGACCCCGCCGGGATACTGGCTCGAACGGCGTGGTGAGATCTCTGAGCATACAGCGTGTAGGCGAGATCACCGAGATCAAGATTCGGGTGAGATACAAGGTATTCCGAGTAGTTGGACAGGACCCCTCTCAGGGCACTTCCAGAAGCAGCTGAGAAGTTGAACGGCGCAAACTGCGGTGACGCTCGTCATAGTGATTCCCTTGGTCTGACCATCCTAGTTGACTCCAGTCTCTCGAATAATGCACTCGATCTTGTCTCCGTCTACGAGCACAGTGCTAAAACGCTTCAAAATCACAGCAAGGAATCCCTCGCCGCGCGCGTACCCGGCCACGTCGGCATCCCACATGCAAGACCGACTATCCGCCGACAGCATGTGCAGCAAGCTCTCGGCAATGTACTGCCCAGGCCCCAGGATCATGTTGGTTCCCGCCGCGAAGGTCACATCCGAGTCGCCGCTTCGCAGCAGCTGGGCTGCCTAGTGGACCGCGACCAGGCTGGAAGAACAAGCGGTATCGATAGTCATACAGGGTCCATGTCAGTCAAAGAAGTAGGAAATGCGGTTCGACACGATGCTCCGGGCGGTTCCCGTCGGAGAATAGGTTGGCACAGTGTCGATGTCGCTGTTCAGATGGTCGAGGCAGCCAGCACACATGAGTCCGACGTAGACTCCGGTACGAGAACCCGCCAAAGATTCGAGCGGGATTCCCGCCGCCTCAAGCGACTCGTAGACCACCTCCATCAGCAGACGCTGCTGGGGGTTGATGGCGGTCACCTCGACGGGTTTGATGTTGAAGAAGCCCGCGTTGAAGTGGCGGTGGTCTTCGTCGAGGAAATACGACTCCTTGACATGTGAGGTTGCGTGATGGGTCGGCTCCGGACGGTAGTAATTGTCGACATTGAAGCGAGTCTCCGCAATGCGCTTGAGCACATCGTCGGGGCAATTGCTCGATTGGCTCCTTTCTAATCAACTACCTACCAACCTGGAACTTACGTACAACTCCTCATCCAACCAGTAACGAGCACCCAAACGCCTCACCGAAACTTCCATACCCTGGCTGTCTTCCATTTCGGCTTGCAGCACAAGCACGAGCACACAAGAGTATTCAGAGTCAACATGTGGCTTAAGTAACAAGTTCGGGCTCGGAGCTAGACTTGGGTGAGAACTGACCGAGAGATTCGGGGCTCCGAAGGAATAGAGTTGGAAACACGGGGCTCGGAACGGAAGATGATCGGGCGAAGAAGCTGAGTCCTGATCACTCCCTCATCAAGTAACTTCGGGACTTTTTCTGTCGATTATGGCAGCCGAACCCCCGAACAGGATGCTTTGCCACACGAACTCGAGAATTATTAGTAGTCGCTAAAGCACGTCAGCTTCAGGAGGAGGTGGAAAGAACCGAAATCATGCCACAAGAAATATTAGAAGCGGCTGGGCTGACCATCCGTCTGACCCCCATTCAATTCTATAATACCTAGTCCCTGAAAATATGCATCGAAACAAGAGTACCTTGCCTACCTTCTTCAGCCACGGTAAGTTCCATCGGGTAATGACACCAGTTTCCCTGAGGCAGTGTGTTCAGAGTCCTAACCGCCTTCCCAAGAGCGTCTCGCACTTTCCTCTCGAAACCATGTCGGCGCGCGTGAGTGACGTCTTGAGCATGGTACTGCTCGGCTTCAACGTCCTCTGCATCCAAGCCCACATGACCGACAGGTTCACGCCGGGCTTCTCCAGAAACCTCGCGGAGAAGCTGCCGCAGCACAACAGGGTCCTCTTCCGGTGGGCGGGCGTCTCGGACTCGACGCTGAGGGCTTCCTTCATCAGCCTCAATCTACTGTTCGCGGTCTTGCTCGTGATACCGAGCTACCGGACGCTCGGGCTGAAGATTGCTGTCGGCGGGTGCTGCATTGGGTTTTCCTCGGACTTGAAGTTGGGGGAGAGCCCGATCCCGCCCCTCATTCTGTTCGGGTTGATCGGCGGTGCGCTGTATCTGGCATAGACAATGTCCTTGATGAGGTCTATGACCGGGGCACTGGGATATGTGCTATGTGATGCTCGGGCCTAGGTGAGCGGGCCTGGTAAATCGCAGCCACGCTCATGTAATTACCTTAGTGTTCCCATTAGGCATCTTGGTGATAAATCAACGTCTCCTAGCCTGTCATCGCTGCATCGACTACCATGATTTTTTCTTGTTCTTCCAAGAGTATTCCGTTGCGCTGCTTTGCCCGTGTGGTTGATAGACCCGCAAGCCCTATCGCACCTGAGCCATACCTGACCGGCACGTTTTGGAACAACTTTAGACCTGTGGCTGCTAAGGGGATAAGATGATAAATAGCACAGTATATCGTTTGATTCTACTGCCCAATGGAGAACCTTCCTGCCACATAAAGTCTTGGCGGCTGCAACTGTTGATGCAGCCCGCTAATCTACGTACAAATCCTTAACATCACATATAACACACCAAAGCACCATCTCCCCTCAGGGGGCAGCGACGGCAATGACGCCGTCGACTGTCGGGTCGTAAAACAACATAAGTAACTTTACTAACCCCTGCTTAACTTACCCAGCTAATTTAAACGAGCCTCGCCCAGCCCGCTCGGCCCGCCCGGCCCTCGGCAGATGTCAGTTGGGAGGGGTTCCCAGAAGTCATGGTAAATCACATGGAAGGACACGTGACCGTGTACGGGCCAGAGGCTGGTGCCCCTGGGAGGCCAGAGTTTTCGTACCCAATTGCAGTCGCGGAGGGGGATCGGAGAAGAGAGAGATAAGAGAGAGATACACGCTTAATTATGCTGCCCAATGGATTGAATATGGTGCCACCAACTGTCTGACAGCAGATAACCTAGCGTAAGCCTTAAGCCCTTACACCTTCAAATAAATACGGGTTATAATTATTATAACGGACTTATAAACCTCAGTGTTACCCGATATGATAAGAAGCCCCGTAAAGACCCAAAGAGCGAGAAATGCTCTTGTTATAACCAGCCTGGTTATATAGCTCGAAAATACCCGAAGAAGCGGCGCCGGGCCCTTAAAAAGCAGTGATCTCGCGTTATCGCTGGAGAAAGCGGTGACAGTGACTTGTGTGAGTAAATAATATTGGGATTGTCCCTCTCCTTGTTGAAAGGGAGGGAATCTATCTATCCTTATATACTCATCAGTGGCGGATTGACCTGAGTCAGATCCGCCGCGCATCCTTGCGGTCGGATCCGCGGCAGATCCGTAGGCCAGGGATCCACGCCGGATCCGTGTCGGAACCGTCCGACGGATCCGCCCCCAAACCTCTGCGTAACATTCACCTACCGAGACTTTAAAGACGGAGCCGGTTAATAGCCCAGTTCTGTATAATTAAGTGTTGCGGATACTTACAAGAAGCAGTACTTATTTTGTGCAGGGGGTGATTCAGACCCGCCAGCGAGAGCTTGAAGCCGCTGAGGCAAGCTTCATTGAAGCCCAGAATGTCTGGCTGAAAGGCGACCACACTCGCCTAAATCCATTCAATGGTGGCTGTCTCTACCGTATCGGGGTCTGCTGCCTCGAGCAAGGCAAGGTAGAAGCTGCAATGTAAGTCGACCATTTACTGAGGGCAAACCTCTTCGTTAATTAGTGAGAATCATGGATGGATGATCGAGAACGCAAGTAACATCGTACCCAGAAAACATTTCCGCGACTCAATGATAGTAACGGGCTTCCACAGCAGGGGAATGCCTACCGAGCATGCCTGCAACCTGTTCAAGCTTTCTGAGGCGTTGACTCAGAATAATGACTGTGATGAAGACGAGCTGAAGGAGGCTGAAGAACTCCGCGAGGAAGCTGAGGCTCTGCTAAAGAAGAGGGACCCGGAGGCTAGCGTTTTCAATTCGGAGGATTGCTACAACAGATTTATTCCTATTTATTACCGCTGAAAGGTAGGAATCATCAATTCTTTGTCCCTCCTATATATCAACAGTTCTTTTTGTGGTCCTCTTTGTGTCGGTGCGGTGAGATAATTAATACTGGGATGGATTTGAAGGGGGAATGGGATCGAGTGGGAGGGCATGTAATTATCCAAACATGAGAGGGTTTATCTCGACACGCACCTAGGTACGTATGCAATGTCAATGCGTCACAGAATACACTAACGACTTCCAATCCGGTTGCGGTCGGTCTTTTGCCATCAAAGTGACGCCGCCGTAGTGTCCGTCGGTCCAGTCGGGGAGCATCGGATCCGCTGTCGGACAGTCATATCCGAAAACGGAGTGAGCGGCAGCGCCTTGATGCAAAGCAGATGCAACCCAGGAGACCCAGGAGCAGGAGGTCCAGAACCGCCAGGCATCCGGGTTTTCAGCGTTCAAGATTTCGGAAAGAGCCAGAGAATGGTCCGGTGCGATGCTAATTTACGGGTGCCGTTTGTCGGCGCACCTCAGCACGTCAGGATGCAAGTCAAATCAGGGGATGGAGGACCAAAGCTGCAGGGCCCCGACTACCAGTAATTACCCGTGGTGAATGAGAGGCAGGGATATTTGTGCAGAAGCAAGAGTTCAATAAATGCGTGCGAAACCATTGGCAGATACAGAAAGAAAGATGGTTTCGTCCCCGCCCTGCCCCCAGCCACCTCTTAGAATGTCTACTGAGAATGACGTCTACCGAAACCGAAGGGCTTGATGGACCTGAAGGCTGTGGGAGTGATGGTCTTCTGGATATAGTTGGAGCTGGTCTTTAACGCAATAAGCCCCAGTGAAGCCGAGCCGTATCGCATGAGCGAAATGGAGTAAACTTCAGGAGTCAAAGGGGGGGAGGGATTATTATCGGCCCGGGTAGCCTGTATCAGGCTCCTGCGTTCATCCCATCCAGTGCCTACATACTTCTCAGTGCTCTTGAATCGCGCGCTTGGGGTGGAATCCAGGCACGAAACAGAGTGCCAAGCTGCCATTCACATCCACGCAGAACTCTCCCCGAGTCTTGCCTTTTGAGTGTTTTCCAAAGCGACGAAGACTAAGGACGAAATCATGTTCGTGGTTGTCTTGGCGTCTCTGATACCAGATCAAGTTCATCCCTTGGAACCTGTGGTCTCGACTGCTCATAAGAAGCATGGATGACCTTAGGAGAGCGACAAGCCGTTATAAATAGGTGGGTAGCTAGTTGCGATCCAGCACGAAGCTATCAGAAGACTTCGGCCTATATAAAGCGCGACTTCATCTTTCATCTGGAGGTTGATGCTGGCACCCAAAACCAAAAGGCACTTCTACAATGCAAAGTTCTCCTTTCAAGCGGCTATTCGGTCCTTTCTGGGGGGCTTCAGAAACATACCTACTAATTATCCTGCCTCTCCTTTCTCGTTTCAACCAAGATTCAACAACAATGCAGTTCCATTTTTTCCCCTATTTCTTCCGTCCCTCCTCATCATCACGGGGATGCTAGCGCAGCAATGCTCATTCACACAGAGTTATTACACTGGAGGTGCGTGTCAATGCTTTGCGGACGGTATTGAAGAGTCTCTCAACCGGATCTGTAGAAACTGGGCTTCGAGCGGTCCCTAGGGCCCCCACGGACTATTGTTGGAGAGGTAAGTTGGACTGATACCTCGATGCCGCCAATTGAATAGTTATTTTGTGTTAATTAACCCATTGACTCTACAGGAGGTTCAGTGCGATCATCAATGCTGCATTAGTTAGATAGGTGGGGTTTACGGGGGACTGTAACGGAACAGCTAATCACTAATTAGGAGGACATTTGAGGAGGAGATGCATGCTTTGCCTTGACGAATTGCTTCACATTGCCACCGCCGCCTCTCATCATAGCTCGTTGGGTCGAGGCGACTCTGCGTAATGAACGAGTAGTGAACTTATCCGTATATATAGGTATTACCGAATGCTATTTCCGTTGGAGATGAAGGGTAGCGTGGAGTCAACCGTGGAGTCAACCGTGGAGTTAACTGTGGAGTATTCCGACTGGCTTGGCTCTATTTGAGCCTTGAAGCTACCTATTCAACAGCCGACATGCCGACCTGCCGACCACGGAGCGGCTGCGGCAAGTGTGTGGATGCCATTAATAAGAGTGACGAGACGATTCCCTTAAAATCTAGGTAAGGGAGGGATGACTATTCTGTTACCTCTCGTCTATTTGCTCGAATAATTACCCCCAATCAATTAGACAGATAAACTGCACCATTTACAGCAGCATTGACTTCAAGGGCGTTCATTTGCATTCCTACACTCCTCACGCCAGCAGCATTTGTTATAGCTTTTAATACGACTGAATTATCACCTTTCGTTTGTGCCTCTATTTATCTGACTGTCTCCTTGCCCAAACAGTGACAGACTGCCATGAACCCAAGATATTGGAGCATCCGAATTCCGCTTTATAAATACACACCCAGGGACCAAACACAATCGAGCTCCCGTTCCTCACCCTGTGGCCATGTCATCTAGCAATCATGTCGCCGCCGACATCGAAGACATTGCGAAGCAACGGCTCGACGAGAATCAGCGTCAACATCATAAGCCAAGGGCGAATGAGGATGAGTCATCCGACCAGCCGCAACCCCTGACTCTGAGCGTGGCGACAAGCCGCCGCTCCTCCTCCAACTTTGAAGCCATCGAGCCAGTCTCCGTCCAAGAGGATGTCCCAGAAGACGCGGAAAAGGGGAATATCCACAAGGGCCGCGGTTCTCGCGAAGTGGCGAGGAAGTCACAGGAGCTCCGCAAGTCAGCCAGCAACGTGCTGTCCCGAGTGGCGACTCACCTCACGACCCGCTCGCTCCCGGAGCCGCCTCCCCCACCCGACGGCGGCGTCAAGGCCTGGACCCAGGTGGCCTGCGGGTGGCTGGTCATCTTCACCACGTGGGGTTACGTCAACTCGTTCGGCGCGTTCCAGGCCTACTACACCGAGATCCTACCGCAGTCACCGTCAGCCATCTCGTGGATCGGCTCGATCCAGGTGTGGCTCACCTTCTTCGTCGGGGCCTTCTCGGGCCGCCTGCTGGACGCGGGCCTGTTCCTGCCCACCATGGTGGTCGGGTCCGCCGTGCAGCTCCTGGGAGTCTTCCTCATGAGCGTCTCCACGCAGTACTGGCACCTGATGCTCACGCAGGGCGTGCTCACGGGCATCGGGGCCGGCATCTTCTTCACCCCTTGCTCGGGCCTCATCGCCACCTACTTCGACAAAAGGAGGGCCGTGGCCATGGGCATCTCCACGCTGGGGAACGCTTGCGGCGGGCTCGTCTACCCCCTCGTCGTCCGGGAACTGCTGCCCCGCGTCGGCTTCGGCTGGACGGCGAGGGTGTTGGGGTTCATCAACCTGTTCTGCCTGGGCATCGCGGCGGTCTTTATGAGGCCGAGGCTGCCGCCTCGCACGGCGGGGGCTGTCATTGACTGGTCTGCTTTTAAGGAGCCTGTTTATGTTACGTTTGTTATCGGGCTGTTCTTCATCATCTGGGCCTACTATTATACCTTCTACTTCGTGAGTCGTTTTCGCCCTGACCCCTGTTCCCAAGCGGCAAGAGAATCTCGTCTGCTTTTTTTCTGTCAGTGTTTCTTTGCCTTTTCTTTCTTCTGCTGACAAGCCTGACAACCCTCCACACCAGATCGCATCCTTCGGCACGCAAGCCCTCGGGATGTCCTACAGCGCGGCGACAACCCTTGTCATCATCATCAACGTGGTGAGCATCCCGACCCGCATCATCATGCCCTTCCTCGCGGACAGGTTCGGCTGCATGAACGTCGTGCTTCCCATAAACCTCGCCCTCTGCATCACCGCCTTCTGCTGGCTCGCCGTCCGCGACGTCCCCGGATACTACGGCTTCACCGTGATCTACGGCATGTGCTCCGGCGGGTTCCACTGCCTCATCCCGACGACCATCGCGAGCATCACCCCGAGGCTAGACATGGTCGGGACGAGGCTGGGGATGGCCTTCACCATCATATCTTTCGCCTCGCTCACTGGGCCCCCGCTAGGAGGGGCGCTGCAGAACAGCATGAGCGGGAGCTTCACTGGGGCGAGCGCATGGGCCGCCGTGTCAACCTCTGTGTGCTTTGGGCTCTTTTGTGTTTCGAGGGCTTTCAAGACCGAGTGGAAACTGAGGGGGAAGTGCTGAGCTGCTGATAGCTAACAGGTGGGCTTCAGATTCCACTTAGCCAAGAGGCAGGGGATTCTGGGTAGGAGGGAGCTATTCCAGTGCATGGCAGTCTGGACTTTGAGACCTTATCGTTTGACAAAGTCGATGGTGGAATAGGGAAAGGTAATTAATGGAGGAACTCTTTTTCGAGCATAAGAATCTATTTTATTGGTCTCTGCACCTATGTAAGAGATCTCAGTCTCAGGTCAGGCCTCGGGGCCTCGGTCAGCTTGAGAGCTCGCAGCTGGGTAACACCAATGTAAGGCTAAAATAGCCCATATCTGACCCCAGTCCCAAGAATACCAGACCCCCAAGTGCATACAACCCAATTTCATCAGATAAAAGCTGGCCTACAAGTTTCCAAAGGGATCCATCTTTACAGAGTACGTACCAAGGTTCCTTCCTAAGAATGCGTACTGGTACAAACATCCCTCATACATATCACCAAGGTCCTCCGCTTAGGTGATAGTCACGGTACTAGGCCAGATCGCTCCTTCCCTAAGCTGCTGGGATCGCGTTTCTACATGCTTCTACACACGTGCTGTCATGTTTACTTGAACAGCCCGTTTGCGGGTCACCACGTTGTGTTGTTTACAATCTCAATCTTTTTTATCACTCGCGTCTTCCCCTCTTCCGAGCCAGCCCCCACACTTGGGCTGCTTTCCCGGTCTTCCGTTCGCAAATTTCCTCCTACGTACCTACCTCTCCACCTAAGGCACTCTCCTACCTACAAACCTCACTCTCGATTGTCCTTTGCATTGCTGAGTGTTGGGAAAATTGGAAGATCTTGCTTGGGCTACATTGCACTTTGTAAACATCACGTCCAGCACGCGGCAGAGCCCAGCTTCGATCGCCTTGCAACCATGAAGTCGAACAACAACAACCACAGCCTGCCGTCTCGGCCGCCCAATCCCAGGACGCCCGTCGCTCTTCGGCGATCATCAGTTATCCTGCCAGCGTCCAAGAAGCATTCACCGATAGACAGGCCTAAGAACGGTAACGATCGACACGGCGAGCGGGCTGGTAATGGGGATCACGGGGCTAGTAGCAGAATCCAGGCGACGCATCACGGTCGGAGAGACTCAGGAGAATTCGACATTGCCTTCAGACCACCATCCAAGGCAGTCACGCCTTCCAAGCGAGGACCGGAGATCCAGTACGCCGACTTGCCGTCATTCAAGAAGACAAAAGATAGTCGGTCATATCAATTCACCTCCCTTGACAACAACACCTCGCTTGGGCAAACAGCCACACCCACGGGTCCCGGCAAAGCCCGTGATGTGAGCGGGCTGTCTCCGACAACTGGGGGCGCACGGGCATATGTCACTCCCAGACGCGTCCCGTCTGCCAGCACTGAGAGCAGAGCCATCCCCTTGAAAACACCTGGCGAGCGACGGTCGGTGACCTGGCAGAACCCTACACCAGAGCGCCCTGCCACTGGACGAATCTCCTTTGGCAACCCGGCACACGCCGTGTACGCACTCACTATGGCACCTCCGATGACCTCCACTTCCAATCCCAAGTCTCCCGGAGCTATCGTGTCGGATGCGGTAAGGGCCGCCCATTCAGAGTGGCAGGCCTTCGCTCACTCGGAGGACTGCAGCACGGACAAGCTGACCGTTATGTGGCAAAGCCACCTTGACTCGGTGGAGAAGGCGGCCGTCCGTGCAATCGATATGGCCAAGAAAAATGTAGAGAGGAATGCATTTGATCAGAACGAGATTGCCAAGCACATCGCCAAGGAGGTCAACAAGAAGATCGAGACCCACTATAGTACCTACAACTTCCTCATGAACAATAGGCTGGAGTCCCACCACAAGGGTATGCGGAACCACGTTAGCGAGGCCGTGAACAACATCTCGGACCAGATCAGTGCCTCTGTGAGGAGGGCGTTCGGGGACCAGATGGATCGATCGAATCACGCTTTCGATGCAGGAACAGTGGGGCAAGCTTCCCAACAGGTAAGTAGCTTCTAGTGTTTCTCCTATTAATAATGATTCACCCGATGGATGTCCTAAATCTTAATGCTGTGAGTATCTCTAACATCATCATGACCACCAAACAGAATGGCGGCATCTCCACGGAAATCACTCTCAAAGACATCGATGAGGCAGTCATGGCAGCAGTCAAGAAGTCACTGGACGAAGCCAAGGATTCTAGCAACTCCCCCCACCCCTGAGAGTCGGTCAGTCGAGCCCATGTGTGGAAAGACTTGTAAAATTTTGTGTCGAAGTAGTGTGTCGGAGTGGTTCGAAGGGGTGACCGGGGTGGTTCGGATTAGTGTACCGGGTTGTTCAAAGTAGTGTACTAGGGTGTTCGAAGTGGTGTACTGGAGTGTTCAAAGTAGTGTACTGGAGTGTTGTAAGTGGTGTACGGGGGTAGTTCAACCAAAATATGACGTCAAAGTAGTGTACCGGGGTGGTTCGAGGTGGTTCCAAGTGGTTCAGATGGTCCCGGGGCGAGATTTTTTATGTAGGAAACAAACGCCAGATGCGGCGCTTCCCGAAACCCCGTCCCTCTGGCTGTAGCCGTGATGTAACCATTTAACTACCTGCCTGATAGGTAATGGGCAACTAAGGCGAGGTAGGTCCCAGGGTATGGCAGATGCTTGCAAGCGCCAAAGCTTTCAACGCCCTGACCATTGTTAACGACTCTTATCAGCGTATGGATGTCGAGGATTGGTGGAAATGCAGCGGCCACCAAGGAAATAAGCAACTGGCGAAGCCGAAGACAGGAAAGAAATGAACTAGTGAGCGTCCTTTCCCGGATCCCTTAGACCGTCTACGCAAGTGAGTCTGCATTCAGCTGTCTGGAAGAATAAACGAGGATCACTAGCATCACTAGTACCTGGCCTCGCCTCAGGGCTTGCCTAAGGGGTGACTGGGCAGGGGAGGCCTAGCGGATCTTGGAGAGATGGGATGATCGGCATGATCCTCAAGCTCCTGGGAAAACACCACCGCGTGGCTTGGGTCCCCCGGGATTCCTTGGGCGATGATGTCTGCTGATTTCCCTCCAGCCCCTGGTGAGTCTTTCCTCGCCTCGTTCCACTCCACCTGGCCAAGTGCCGACTAATTATGATTGACGTGGGCTATAGGTGAAACTCTGACGGAGCCACAAGAAAGTCCTTTGCAATAATCTTCGCAACAGCGACCTGCTTCGGCCTCCACGCCAAGGCTGCCGCTAGCGAGACTGGCACCCTCGACTGGACTGTGCGGCCCGACTCTCGCATCGGGCCCGTCTTGACCTACATGGCTCCTTGCCCTGACACTGGCTGCAGCGGCTACATGCCCGGTTCTGATGTAGTCTGGTTCAAGGTCCAGGAGAGTGGCCGCGACAGCACGTCTAACACCTGGGCTGCCACCCCCCTGATGAAGTCCGGGAACAGCGGTGCCCAGTACACCATCCCCTCTTGCTTGAAGCCCGGATACTATCTGGTCCGCCACGAGATCATTGCCCTCCCCGGTGCGCAGTTCTGCCCGGGCTGCCACCAGCTCGAGGTGACTGGCTCCGGTTCCACTGTTCCGTCCGCAAACCTCGTCAGTTTCCCCAGTGCTTACAGCCCCACAGACCCCAGCATCACTTACGACGCCTACAAGGGTATGTGCCTCTTAGTCTTAGCATCACTTCCTCATGTCCCTGTTCACCTTCCATAAGATTATTTCAACCAGAGAGACCAAACGCTAACAGCCCATCTAGCCCAGGAGTACGTCATCCCTGGTCCGAAGCTGTTCTCCTGCTCCGGAGACAAATTCAGGCAGCTCCCCCGCACAGTCGTCTGCTGCTGCCGCCTCGTCCGCTCCCGCCGCCACCACTGTTGCCTCTGCCATCTCGGCCGCCTCAACGTCCTCGAGCAGCCGGGCTCCCATCGCAGTGATAACCGGCAGTTCGTCTGCACCCGCCGCCGTCCTCACCGCTGCCCTCGCCACCCCAGTCTCGTCCGCTCCCCAGCCCACTCAGACCGGCGTCGCCGATGGGGGTGATGACGAGTCCGACTGCCCCCGCAGATGAGGAGCGTGACTGCCCTGCTGAGACATCTGCCACTGCTCTGCCGACTGCCACAGCTGCGCTCAAGTACCGTGGCTTCCACGAGCGCCGCATGGCTGCCTAATTGGCGTGATGTCAAGTCACCAAGACACCAGGTGACAGAATGTGTGATTGAGGGATAGGGGTATCGCTCAATGAGTCTTTCATGCTCTGGTAACGAGTATACACCGCGCCAGGTCCTTGTCGTCCACTTCATGCCCTCCCTGGGTAGGTTCGGCGGGGGCAATGCCAGTTTTCATGCGAGATTCGAGTCGACGGTGAGGATGTCCCCAAAGTCGGACTTTGCGGGGCTCAAGACTCAAGAGACCTCAAGGCCCAAGCCAAGCGGCGGTTGTCTTCGGCATCGCGTTATTGTTGTGCAGGGATGGACTTGCTGGTGGTAGACACCAGTTGGATGAAAGCATGTAACGGGTGGGAAGACTAGCCCTTGAGCCCTGCTTCTGTAGGAACCTAGAAATGCCTCTAGTGAGAAGCGTCGCATGTCGGCAGAACATCACAACGACAGTATTGGCAGCCAATAAATCATTGCTTTGACCACAGCTGAGAAGGCCCCTTTTAGACACGTCCTTATTCTTTTCCGGACGAATACGTCGTATCTGTCCCGGCATTACGAGACAGCCATGTTGAAATCTATATTGTGTATGGGACAACTACAACTGGCGGAGTGGGAGATGGTGAGCTGGCGGCATGGGGCTGCTTATTGAGCGTGCACGTGCCTGTAATCCCACCAATTGGAGGGGCTTGGCGCCTTCCAAGGTAAAACTGCCCGCCAATTGACTGGAATATTCCAAGCTCTACAGTCTACACTACCGAATCACCTCCTCGTAAACAATAAACCTTCCATGCAGATTCGGGGCTGTCTCCTCGCTGGCGTGTCATGATGTATGCTATCTACCCTCCTCTCCTTTCGTCTTCTTTCGGGTTCTTCAGTTAAAGATCGAGGCGCCTGGCATACGCCTTTGGTAATCTGTTAGATGCTACTACGTACGTGCTACACGAGATGCTAACCTCGAAGATCTGCGAAACATCAAAAAGGATCGACGCGTCTCTCCGTCTCCGTCGGGCGATCCACAAGAACGACGTGTCGCTCGTCCGGCGCATCCTCAAGTCACACCCTCACCTCCTGCACAACGCCGACGTCGTGACGGCGACCTCGGCGCCCACGGCGATCGGGAACTCGAACCTGCACTTGGCCGCCCAATTGGGCCACATCGAGATCGTCAAGCTGCTCCTCTCGCTGGGCCATGAGGCCGAGGGCCCCGCGCTGAACGAGCGACACCAGACGGCGCTGATGCTGGCCGCGAGCGAGGGCCACACCGAGGTGGTGCACATTCTGTGCGAGGCGGACCCCTCGACCATCCTGCGGCGCGACAACCGTGGCCGGGACGCGGTCATGGAGGCCAGCCTGGGCGGACACGACACGGTGCTGCAGATCCTGCTGACCTACGTCCCGGGCGGCGCGGCCGAGGCGGTGCGGCGGGCCGACCTGGAGGGCAACACGGCGCTGCACTTCGCCAGCAGCAACGGGAACCTGCTGGTGCTGCGGACGCTGCTGGCCGCCGGGGCCGAGGCCGAGAGGAGGAACATGTGGAACTGGACCGCCCTCTCATACAGCGCCACCATCCAGGCAGAGGTCTACCTGAAGGGACTGATCGCCGAGGTCGAGAGACGCCGCGCCGCTAAGAGGGACGCCGACGATTCGAGGAAAGGCGCCGGGGGAGTGCGGATGGTGCAGGAGGAAGACGGTGGCGGCAACGACTGACTGATCGCAATTGGCGAGCAACATCCATTCTGCCTACGTTTCGCTTAGACCTACTGCCCCGGGATGATGTACTAGGAGCAGGGGGCTTGATCAGGGCTGCTCGATCGGGTCCCTCGCTTGATTGGGTCCCTCAGAGAGTTGCGCCGGCACCTCCTGCACCCAGGGAAAGCCATCCACTTCCACGATTGGTCATTGATCACTATTGGCCTCCCGAATAGGTGCCGACCAAAATCATCAGGGTACCGAATCCATGATTTACCGACTACCATCGGACAAACACTTGGGCAGCTCCTCCATGCGATTCAGCCAAGCAGCCCCCTCATTTCTGCCTTCCATGGAGCCCAGCCGGTGCGGAGTCAGGCCACACGCCCAACCCTTCCCGCCCACAGGGCTATGAATTGTCCCTGGGGAGGAGGGAAGGAACAGTGTCTCAACCCTCTTATCTCTCTACCCATGTTTGAACGCTATACAACCTTGGTGGTGGAGCTATCCGGAAGAATTCTCATCAGAAAACGGCAAGGACTTAAACTCGGCGCAAGAGCACTCGAGTCCGCAGCGGAGAGTCATGACAGGCAGCCAACATGGCTCCGTGATCAATCTCGGGTTCACAAGCAACAGGCAGCCACCGGTTAGCTAGCAAAGGCCCGGGGCTGCCGGGTTAGCCCTACGGAGTACGACGGCAAAAAATCACGATTCCATCTGCAGTCATTAGCCTAGCGTGGCTAAAAGAAGAGGGGCGTCAGAATTTGTTCGTCTTACATTATCTCATTCCCTTGTCCCTTCCTCCGTTTCCCTCCTCTTCTGCTCTCCCTTCCCTTTTTCCACACCCTGAGTCAACACAGTCATAGGACTGCACCAACCTGTCATAGGATCACAGGCAATCTGTCACAGCCAGCTCGTCACACCTTGCGCAGTCTTGCATTACCCCTCTGGGTTCCGCCACTGGCAGTCGTTGAGGACACAATCACCAGCTCCAACGGTCTCACGGACCAATGAGTTGTTCGGCCAAATTGGAATGATCCCCTCTCAGATTTTGGGATAGGTTTTGTGCCTGCCCCCTGACACCCACCGTCCGAACCCGAAGTCACTGTCTCCACCCCTGAGACGGCAAACCCCCTCGTCACCGACGTGCTCGCCCACCTACCTAGTGATCAAAGATCGGACAGACCATAAAAAAAGCATCTAATCACATCTACTTTTTTGTGACCATGCCATCCCGCACTCACTTCCGATCACAGTAAGCTCTTGCCACGACGGCTTCGTCCGTGGGGGATCGTTACGTCGTGGTTTCTGATAAATGAAGAAATGAATTGATTCCGTCCAATTTCCACATCCCTTCTCCCCTCCCTCGCCGCTGGCTCCCAGGCAGTCGGTCAGGAGAGACAAACATTCGTGACCCGGTGAATCACGGGGCTGAGCTGTCACTCTTTGTAACCTCTCCCACCGATTTTTCTCTCCTATGCCCAAGAGTCTTGGTTTTTTTTTGACCCTCTTTTCTTCGTCATTTTCTTTCCTTCCCCTTATATTTCCTGGCGTTTTCGTCCATCCGCCGCGGCCTTGTCGAACTGGGCCCTGCTCTCTCCACATGTAGCTTAGATAGCTCCTCTCCCAACTCGTGTTAGTAGTCGCCTCTTCGTCTAGAATTTGCACACCCAGGGCATCGCAAGCCCTTCTTCTGTCATCCTTTCGATCTACTCCAGCCCTGCAGCAGCAGCAACGGCGTCATCTAACCCTTCGAGGGGAAAATACACCGACGCAATACCCACGGATGATCAAGTCCAGTCACCGTCAAGGAGCCTGGCCTGTCTTGACTAAGTCTGTTGTCTCCGACCGAAGAGCCCAAGCTCGGTCACACGAACTCAGGCATCACAACTTCTCGGTCCCCTTCAACCCCTTGCCGAACGCAGAGAGACACTGCCCTGTGTCTCATCGGTAGCAAAGCTGGACCGCAACGCCAGAGCATGGTCAGAGCGCTCCTCGACGACTACATCCTCTTCGTCTTCCCTTTCTTCACCTTTCTTTTCGTCTACTTCCCCTTCCCCTTCTCCCTCCCCGCCTTCGTTTCGCTCCGGCAGGCCCCAGGCAAGGCCCACAACCTCTACGTTCAGTTCGGATCAGTCCTTGCCTTATCCCGCGGTCAAGTGTGTCATTGGCCAGTATTTTTACTCATCCACCTCTCCACGTTTCTGGGCCTGGTTGATTGTGTGCGGCTTCTACGACGCGAATGACAACGAGGTGTGGCACAGCGAGGTCTTTATTGCCCAGGACTGCACTCGCGGTTGGAGCCCGGAAACGCGTCAGTTCGACAACGGCCCTCTCCCCCCCCGTTTTGCGGCTCAAGGTGAGTTTATGGTGTCCATGCCCGGGACTGGTCCTCACTCAGGCGGCATCCGTTCCGGTTCTAGTCCCGTGATCGTACATTTGCTTCCGTCCTCCACCTTGTACTCTCCCACTTTCAGCATTTACTCCCGTCTGTTTATATGTGTTCCCCACCCCATCCCATCGCATCCATTACCCATCACCCTGACAACCCACAACCATCCTCCCACACCCGCTCTTCCGCTTGATCGATCTCTCATCTTCCCACAAGCCCGCTTGCCCAGTCAACCACCACCATCTCACTAACTCCACCAAAAGGAAGGCTGCCCCATCCCCACGAGAACATCTCAGGCGTGACCATACACGGTTACCAAGTCGGCGGACGCACCTATAACATCATCCAAGGCCAGATCATCGACATCAGCAGTCCTAGACACCCTTTCGTTGTCCCTCGCTCAGACGGTTCTGACCACTCCGTCCCTCCCCCTCACCCTCATCCTACCGCTCCCCCTCAACCCCATCTTCACTCTCATGCACGCCCACCCACGTTTCTCCGCAACAGCTCGTATCGCCCAGGCATCGGACGCGTTGAATACGCGGTAACAGCGCTGCACAACACAACCCGACCTCCCTCCTATCGGCCCTCCGCCTTAGCCCTCTCGGCTTCAGCCAGTGCAACCTCCCCGTCACCATTCCCGTTCCCACCTCAATCCTACCATCAGTCAACATCATCAGCAGCGCCAGGTCTGGCAAGGCAGTCAAGTTCACACTCGAACCTCACGAGACAGTGGGCCACAGCCTTTGACCTTCAGAGCGGGAGATTTGTCCCCCTCTGGAGACCTTATTGTTGAGTTTCGGTGGAAAACACAGCAAGTTGACTCCTTTTCACTGCCAGTCATCTCATTTTGTCTCATTTGATCACACTTGATCACACCTTGCCCTTGTCTCGGTTCTTTTTTGTATCGTTCCTCCGTCATCTTCGCCCCTCCTGAGTCACTCCTCCATCTTTGCAGTCTCACTCCTTCTGTATCACCACTTCATCTTCACTCGCTCTGAGCAACTGGCTCATACATGCCATAAGGATGTCCAAGCCACAGTCCGGTCGCCGTCGTCGCGGAAGCAACGAATCAACCCGATCTCGCCACCAGGGACAGGACACCCATTCCGAGGATCAACCCGTCACCCGAACAGGCAACACTCCAGCCATCAACTCGCAGTCAGCATCAATGGCCCTCAACGGCGCCGGATTCAACCCCCGCTGGGGCCCAGACTCTGGCATCCTCCCTGGCTTCCCCCCACACAACGCCTACATGATGGGCTCGAACCCTTACGGCTACCTGACCCAGCAGCAGCAGCAGCAAATGATGGGCTACTACGGCTACGGCTACACTACGGCGCCCACCATGACCGCCTCCGG
Organism: Pseudohalonectria lignicola; assembly: GCA_003049395.1. Classification (NCBI taxonomy): domain Eukaryota; kingdom Fungi; phylum Ascomycota; class Sordariomycetes; order Magnaporthales; family Ophioceraceae; genus Pseudohalonectria; species Pseudohalonectria lignicola. Next base: position 24,695 of record PYSP01000427.1, read on the forward strand.
AGCGGCGGTGGGCCACGCCGGAGCCTACGGCGGCCAATATCCCCGCAACATGATGACGCCTTCGGGCCGACCGCAGTATCCCTACCCCAACATCCAGGGCGGCGACGCGCCGGCCACCAACATGACCAACTCGACGGGTGGGGTGGGCTGCGAGCCGGGCTACAACTACTTCTTCCCGGCCGAGCACACCAAGATCCACGTGCTCAAGACGGGCGGGACGCCGCCCTGGCAGCTGCCCGCGGGCACCCACATCGAGTTCTCGGCCCACCACGTGCCGACCAACACCACGGTCGGCGAGCTCATGAAGGGCTTTGGCGCCACCAACCCGGTGCCCAAGCTCAACAACATCGCCGAGGTCCTGCCCGCCGGCAACGGCCGCTGGTACAAGGGCATGCAGTTCTGCGGCGAGGTCAAGGACGACATGGCAAAGACGATCAAGGACTGCGGCTGGGACGGCTCTCGGAGCGGGATGCCTGGCGGGCGGCCTGTCGTCTACCTTTACATCACCAAGGATTGAGCGGTGCTTTCTCTTTCTTTTCTCGAAAGGTGTCCTTGGCTTTTCTGGGTTTTTAGGAGCAAAGGGCTTCACATGGGCCAACTGAACCTGTTCGAGTTAACACTGTGGCTGCTTTTGCTCTCTTTCATTTCCCCGCGACCTTCCTGCGCGGCGAGAAGCCAGTTCACTTAACTGGGCATCTATCTTTACATCCCCGAGAGTCTGGATCTTATCTAGATCGGCGTTGACTTCCTCGGGCAAAGACTGCACATGGATGAACGGGGGAAACTGTTTGAGCCGCACTGCCCACTGCGATTTCTTTTTTGTTCGCTCTTCTTCGTTTTCACTACACACTTTCTGCTCTCCTTTGTCTGACATCGTCGTATTCCTTCTTTGTTTAATTACCTTTTTTTTCCTTACTTCGCCTTGTCCAGGGCTGCCATGACCTGGCATCACGGTCATTGTCATGAGTAGGTCGCTCAAGTACCTACTGGTAGACGGACCTGTACCTGCGACACGAAGGAGATTTTCCTTATCACATAAGTCGAGGCACCCCTTTCTGGACCGCCCCACATCTGGACCGGCCTTATAAGCCCTCACCGCCACTCCAATAACCCACAAAG
>PYSP01000428.1:0-25786 GCA_003049395.1 Pseudohalonectria lignicola
CTGTTGAGGTCAGGGGTAAGTAAGGCTTGGCAAACTTGGCAAGCCTACCCTTGATCCAATTCTTCCATTTTTCAACAATTATTAAGTTAATTATTAAAGAGTTATTTAGTTATTCTATTTATCTCGGTAGGGAATAAGTGTCCTTTATATATTCGTAGCTCTCCCGTAGTAAGTAAGTAATCTCCTTAATGTTTAAACATTATAAAGATTACTACTTTATATAATCTTTAAAAATTGTAAAGATTAGTACCGGCCGCTTCTTATTACCTACCGGGGTTTCCTTAATCACGTGACCACTTAGTCCGTGACCACTTATCTTAAGCTTTTTATATGGGCCGCGGCCCTTCTTACGGCTCAGGGCTTTCCCTTCTTTATTTCCACCGCTACTATTAGTTGGTAACGGTCAGTCGTAATAAATAATTCTTTATATAAGGTTAATTAACCGATACTTCTCGGGTATAAGGCGTTACTTTTTTAAACACTCTTAACTTATATAATTAAACTAGTTATAATTAAAGTATTTACCGCTTTTAAAGTCCTTATAAAGCTTCTTATTATATTGGGTTACGCCGAGGTTTATACGGCCGTTATAATACTTATAAGCCCTATTTATTTAAAGGCGTTACCGAGTCTTACCAATATTAAGTCGATAGGCGTTTTTATTCTAAGGGCGGTCGTTAACCTTCCCCTTACATTTTATCTTTCTTTCATATAATTGGTTATTAATACGGACGGCCATTTCCACGTACTCGGAGAATATATCAGGCCGGTCCTCCTTAACGAGTTCGTCCTTTATTTCTTCCTTAAGTCCGGCGTAAAACCGAGTTATAAGGGCTTCTTTCCCTTACGGGAGCTTAATAAAGACTTATTGGAAATACGAGGCGTACTCCGAGGCGGACCCCCTTTAGATCAGCTAAGCGAGGTGGCGCTCGGCCACTCGTTCTTCGTCGGGGTCGTCGAAAGCCTCCCGTAGGTTTTCCTCGAAGTTATTGTAATCGCTAAAGATCTATCGAGTGTCTTTCTTTCGTTCCGCGTACTAGTTATTAAGGTAGTCATGTAAGGTAGGTTCGAACCAGGTTAATATATTATCCTTAAGGAAGGACGTAACGTATACGATCTTATTAGCGTCGTCGGGGAAATTAAGTTCGTAGAACTTTAAGTGTACACGTGTTTTAATCAGGAACCCTTAAAGGGTTCCGGGGCTGCCGTTAAACAGGTCAGGGTTAGGGAACTTCAGGTTAATATTACTAAGGGGGGGTCGCTGCTGGAGCAGTCCCTTAAGATAATTGTTCTTTATCTAAAGGAGTATTATTATACGGTGAAGTTCCTTAATAGTTACGGTCGGGCCAGTAGTGGTAGAACTACAGGCTACTTAAGGTAATTAAGTAATACGTTAAGTGGATATATTAAAAGGGATTATAAAAGGGTATTATTTAAGTCTCGGGGTACTTATAAATAGGAGTGGTTAAAATGTAATAATTAAGGTTTACTAGTATACGGGATATTAATAGACTTAATTAACGGGTTTATATTCGGGTATGAGTACGGCGAGACTTATATTAAGCGATTAGATTCCGCGTAAGGGTGACTAGGTTATTAGATAAGGTTTAACGGATTAAGTAAACTGGGCTAGGTAGGCTGGGTCACTAGTATAATGTTACTAACCGGTCTTTTATAAGAAATAAAATATATAATTAAGTTAATTACCAAGGAGTTATTTATTTATTTTATTTATTTAGGTAGGGAATAAGTGTCCTTTATATATTCGTAGCCCTTCCGTAGTAAATTATAATCATTATAATCACTTATTCATTCTGATAATCCGGGTGATTATCTTAATATCTTAATAATGACGATAATCATCATTACTCTTTTTAATCACGTAATAATCAGGGTGATCCTTACCTGCTAGGTGTATTATAACGATTAAGGTTCACTAGTATATAAGATATTAGTAGATTTAATTAACAGGTTTATATTCAGGTAAGAGTACGACGAGATTTATACTGGGTGACTGGATTTTAAATAAGAATGACTGGGCTTTAAATAAGATTAGGTAAACAGGGTAGACTTAAGCTAAGTAGGCTGGGTCACTAGTATAATATTATTAATCGATCTCTCGTTAGAAAGGAGATATATTATTAAGTTAATTACTAAAAAGTTATCTAATTATTTTATTTATCTAGGTAGGGAATAAGTGTCCCTTATATATTCGTAACTCTTCCGTAAGAAATAAGTGATCGCTGTAATTACTTAATAATCGTAGTAATTTAATTAATTAATTTAATCCCTTAATAATCGAGATAATCGTCGCCGCTTACCTTAATCGCTTAATAATTAAAGTGATACTTACTTACCGGTTTAATCTTATTACGTAACCGCTTAATCCGTAACCGCTTATTATAAGTTTCTTATATAAGCCGCGGCCCTTTTTATAACTTAAGGCTTTTCCTTTTTTATTTCCATTATTATTATTAATTAATAATGGTCGGTCGTAATATTAAGTCCCCCCTCCCTTTAATTTAAATCCTGTAACCCGTTTAAATAATAAATATCCCCTCTTTCTCTTTTCCTCTCGTTCCTTTTCCTATTTACGCTTTTTACTTTTATTAACGCGATATCCGGTCCCATTTAGAAACCGAGGCCGAAGCCTTATTCGTCGACGGATCGTCGTTAAGCTTTACTCTTTACCGTTCTTTCTTCGTCTATCGAAATACCCTCTTACTCTGCTTACGAGTCTCGCGGCCGTCCGAAGTGTGAAGTCTCGATTTACGACTCTTCCCGTTATATTAAGTGCGTCCGTTTTAATATATCGTATTATGACGTTCTTAGTTTCTCGGAGGTTCAGCTGTCGTGGATTACCGTATAACACTCGAAGTTAAATGCCGAGGTAAAGTCCCTCGAGGAGAAGATCCACGCTGATTAGGCGAAGCTGCTTCGCCTACGGAAGTAGAAGAAGTTATAGTTTAAGAAGATAATACGCGCGGTGCGTCGGGGAATCGATAGTTTAAAGGAGCTGGAGAAAGTCGAGAAGGAGGAAGCTGAACGGGAGGAGTAGTGCTAGTATAACGATCGTCCTGCTTCTGCTGCGGGGAACGAGCTTCCTTTTAATTTCCTAGCTGATTAGGATACGGTTTATCCCGAGGTTACTTTAACTCCTTTAATCCTTACCAAGTTTAATAAGTCTTTCTTTTTATCCGAGTTTTTTTATTTTATATTAATAAATACTTCTGTAAATATTATAAAGGGCTCGTCGGGTGCCGTAATTAAAAGTTTTTAATTAATAATCCGGGTGTTTTTATATTTTTAAATAATATATTAGGTATTTTCGAGGTTTCCTTTTAATTTTTAAGTATTTTCTTTATAACTGTGGTTTTTCCACTTAATTAAGTATTTTATAATTCCGTCGCCATTCTTTTTATTATTAAGGATTTATTTTACCTCGTATTTTTATTTTAAATTAACCTTAATTTTATCGTTTATTTACGATCCTTATAATATTAGTTTTAATAATAAAATATAAAAGATTAAATAAATTCGTGTTATCGAAGGTATGTTAAATTAGTATTTAATTAATAAAACGACTTTATTAATTTTATAACCGGCCGATTTTCTTAAAATCGAGTTTATTATTTAATTGTTTTATTTTAATATTATATCGGAGGAGATAAATATTATGCTCCTTTTTAAAGTTTAATCCTTTTAACCTTTTCATATTAACGTATTTACTTATTTATTCCCTAATGAATTATAAGTCTTTTTATAACTTAATATAAAGTTATTAGAGTTTTTTCGGCCTTTACGAACGCTTTAAACGCGGTTCTTACCTCTTTTAACTCGTAGTATATTATGAAAATATATCTGTAATTAACGTAAAAGAAGGTATATTTCGTACTTTTATATTTAAAGTTATTATAAGCGAATTAAACGGTCGGTAAAAGTTATATTTAATTATCTTACTCATAATTAATATAATAACGTAAGTATTATTCGAGTATTTAATTCGTTCTTTTTATTTATTTATCCGTTTATAAGTAAAACGCCGTAAATAACTTATACTTTATCTTTAATTATATTATAAAGGACTTTTAAAACTATAACGTAAAGAATTTATTTCGGTCAGAGATTATTTCCTTTAAATGGCCGTAATTTATAACGAAATATTAAAAGAATATATATTAATTCCTTTATATCGTTTACTTCTTTATAAAGGAGGAAAAAGGCGTATTTAATAAATCGGTCGATAATAATTAAAATATTATCGTAAGTAATTCTCGTTAAAGGGTTTCGTAATCGGGGTAATTTAATAATAAAATCGAATATAACCGATTATTATAATCATTTTAATAATAATAATAATTAAAAAAGTCTGTATAATTTATATAAGCTTAATTTACTTTTTATATAAGTTTTATAATTTTACATTACGTTTTAAACTTATTATTATATCCTTATAAAGTTATAATATTATTAAAGCCGTTTTTATATCTTTTTAATTCCTTATTAATTATATACCGGTATTTTATATATTTCCTTAATTTCTTTCGAGGTAAGGGTTTTTATTTACTTTCTTTATCGCTTAATAATTACGCTTAAGTTTTTCTACCCGGGGACGAGGTTTCTATTATCGTTTTTAAAGAGAGTTTTTATCTCCCTTAATATTATTTCCTCGTAATTAATCCTTCGGTTAAAAGCGTCGGCTCTCCCGTTCTCGGATCCTTTTTTATAAATGATTTTAAACTGGAATTTGGATAAAAATTCCGATTATTTAATTTACCTCTTAGTTAAGTCTTTATTAATAATAAAGGTAATAAAGTTTTTATAATCGGTATAAATTTTAACCTCGTATTTAATTCTTAAGAGTTAAAGTTTCCACTCCTCGAACGTTTTAATAATTATTATAAGTTCTTTATTGTAAATTTAATAATTAAGCTTTAATTTGTAAAGCTTATTTAAAAAGAACGCGTACGAGTATAATCGTCCTTCTTCGTCTCTTTATCTGAGTTACGCGCCGATCGTATAATCGGAGCCGTTTATTTTGATCTCGAATGGTTTTATTGAATTTAATATCTTTAGGATTAATTTGTTAAGGACTCGTTCCTTTAATTAATCGAATATTTATTAAGCTCTTTAACTTTAATCGAAGCTTTAATCTTTTTTCGTTAAATTAATAAATAAAGTAACGATTATATTATACCCTTTAATGAACTTTTTAGAAAAGTTAACGAAGCCGACGAATATTTTAATATCTTTATCATTTTTTAATTAAGGTTATTTTTATATTACCGTGATTTTAAAGTCTTTTATTCGTATTTCGCCGGGTAAGATAATATATTTAAGCAAAGTAACTTTTTAAGCGTAAAATATGCTTTTCTTTAACTCAATAAGAAGCTTTACTCTCTTTAATTTTTATAATACTTAATAAACGTATTATTAATAGTTTTCGAATGTTTTAAAGAAGATAAAGATATCGTCGAAGTAAATTATTACGAACGTATTTAAATACTCCCGGAATACTTAGGTAATTATGATTTAAAAGGTAATTAAAGCGTTAATAAAGCCGAAGGGTATAATAAAGTATTCGAAATATCCTCGCTTAATACGGAATACCGTTTTCTATTTCTTTTTTAATTTTATCTTAATAAGGTTATATACTTTTTTAAAGTTTACAGTCGTAAATTATTATATTTCGTAAAAAAGTCTCGAAGTTAATTAATTAAAAGTAATAGGTAATAATTTTTAATTATAATATCGTTAAAGCTTTAATAATTTCCGTAATGTTTTCAACGGGGTTTTTCTCGTATATATCCCTTCTTCGGGACGAAGAGGATTAAATATCCCGCGGGTAATATAAAGGGTTTAATATATCCTTTTTTAAAGTTCTCTTCGAGGTATTTATTAAGGGCTTTTATTTAAATTTAATTAAATCTATATATTTTCTGGAACTTAAATTAAGTTCCTTCTTTTAAGGGTATCTCGTAATCGAACGAGTTATATTTTAATAATCCGGTTTCGAATTCTTCCGCGAAAAGTTATTAATACCATATATGAGTATTTTATCGGTACTCGTTTAAGTCGATTCTCCGTAAGTATCGCTTATAATTTTAATCGGGGCCGCTTATAAATAATCGCGGTTTCTTCCTCCAATGTTAATATTAAGGCTAATACTCGCGCCGGGTGAAAAGAAGGTACGATTCCTTTCTTTTAAACCTTTAATCCTTTTACTTTTTAAATCCTTTTTAATTTATTTAAAGGTTTTCGTCTCGGACTTTACCTTATAATTAAATCGTCTTATTAAACGTAACCTATTTTTTAATTTATTTTTAAATTATTCTTTTAAAGTTAAAAGATATCAAATATTACCTTTTACTCTCCGATCTCTGTAATATTTAAAATAATCAGTTTTAAATAATTATTAATAATTAATTAAAAGGCCGTAAGCTCTTTATTAATAATTCCTTTACCATAATAAACGGGTTCTCCTTCTACGGTTTATAATTTATATAACTCGCTTTTTTACTATTATAAGATTTTATATAAGTTAATTTATTTAAATAACGTGTAATTTCCTTAAGCTTTATAATTTAAAAGGGCTTATATTAATATATTAAATTTTTTAATATTTAACAGAAAGTAGTTTATATCTTCGTTTTTAAAGGTACTCATTATTCGTAAGGTTTTCATTCCCTTAACTTTCTTAACCATTCAATACTTTATTCTGGTTAACTTTAATAATTTTTTAACTACTTCGTACCTTTTATATTTTTCTTCGCGAGTATTTATTTTATTACGTCCCGAGTAATAATTACTTTAAAGATTATTAATTTTTTAAAAGGGTACCCTCTCTCTTTTAATATTTAAAGGTTTTATAAAGTAATAGTTAACTTTTTTATAAGTTATAATTTAAATTAAGTTTATATTTTCGTTAATATATATAATTTATATATTACTCTGTTATAATTATTTTATCGTATATATAAAATCTTATAATAAATTATGGGGTATTAATTATATAAAGTAAATATTACTTCTTTATTATTTAAAAATCAGATCTGTAATATTTAATGAAAAAGTTAATTCATTTAATAAATATATATAATATAATCTTATTTTCATCGTTAAAGGTAAAATTAATTGTATTCCTTAACGATATAATACTTATTATAATTATTTATGAAATATTTGGCTTAAACGAGTAAGCCGTATAATATATACTTTAAATCGAGAAAGTTATAATCTCTGAACTTTCCTTTATAATTTTCTTACGTCGTTAAGTTATTTTTTACATTTAAGTGGTTTAAACTTAAGAATATAATTAATTAATCATCTTAATAAAGGTCGATAACTTATTTCTCGTATCCCCCTCCTGTTACTCGGACGGTACGTATACCGTAATAGCGGGATTCTTCTTCTGCGTCGTTAATATCGTCCCCAGAGCTACTTTCCGGTGGTTTTTATTTCACTTAAACGAGTGTTTAAGACTATATAAGGGTCGTTTTAACCATTAAGATAACGTTGTCCGGGGCGACCTCGTCGTCTTTTAAGTCCTTTTCCTTCTTAATCAGCTGTTGTCGTAATATAATAACGGTTTTACTTCTTAATACCTTCGGGTATTAACCGGCTCCGCCCTTAAAGTTTTAATAAATAAGGTAATTATTGTTATAATACGCGGTTTATAATAAAAGTATATAATTATTAATAATAACCTTTTATATTAAGTTAATAAACCGGTATTTCTCAGGTATAAAGTGTTATTTCTTTAAACACTCTCGGGTTATATAACCGAGTTAATTATAATTAAAATATTTACCGCTTTTTAAATCCTTATAAAGCTTCTTATTATATCGGGTAACGCCGAAGTTTATAAAGCCGTTACAATATTTATAAGCCGTATTTACTTAAAAGTATTATCGAGTTTTATTAATATTAAGTCGACGGGCGTCTTTATTTTAAAAGTGGTTATTAACCTTCCCTTTACACTTTATCTTTCTTTCGTATAATCGGTTATCGATACGGACGGTTATCTTTATGTACTTGGAGAATACGTTGGGTTTATCCTCTTTAACGAGTTCGTCTTTTAATTCTTCCTTAAATCCACTGTAAAACCGAGTTATTAAGGCTTCTTTCCCTTACGGGAGCTTAATAAAGACTTATTGGAAGCGCGAGGCGTATTCCGAAGCGGACCTCTTTTAAGTTAATTAAATAAGGTGGCGCTTTACTACTCGTTCCTTATCGGGGTCGCCGAAGGCCTCCCATAGGTTTTCTTCAAAGTTATCGTAATCGCTGAAAATCTATCGGGTGTCTTTCTTTCTTCCTACGTACTTATTATCGAGGTAGTTACGTAGGGTGGGTTTAAACCAGGCTAATACGTTATCCTTAAGGAAGGACGTAATATATATGATTTTATTAACGTCGTCAGGGAAGTTAAATTCGTAGAAGTTTAAGTATACGCGTATCTTAATTAAGAACCTTTAAAAGGTTCTTAAGCTACCGTTAAACTGGCTAGGGTTAAGGAACTTTAACTTAGTATTATTAAAGGGGGGTCGCTGTTAAACCAGTCCCTTAAAGTGGTCGTTCTCCGTTTAAAGGAGTATTATTATACGATAAAGGTTTTCGGTCGTTATGGTCGAGCCGGTAACGGTAAAGTTACGAGCTGCTTAAAGCAGTTAAGTAATATATTAAGTGGATATAATAAAGCGTATTATAAAAGGGTATTATTTAGGTCTCGGGGTACTTATAAATAAAAGTAATTAAAATGTAACGATTAGCGTTTATTAATATATAAAATATTAATAAACTTAATTAACAAGTTTATATTCGGGTACGAGTATGGCGAGATTTATATTAGGTGATTCGATTTTAAATAAGAACAATTAAGCTTTAAATAAGATTAAGTAAACGGGGTAAACTTAAGTTAGGTAGGCTAGGTTACTAGTATAATATTATTAATCAGTCTCTCGTTAAAAAGGAGATATATTATTAAGTTAATTACTAAAGAGCCATTTAACTATTTTATCTATTTAAGTAGGGAATAAGTGTCCTTTATATATTCGTATCTCTTCCATAGTGAGTGAGTGATCGCTGTGATCACTTAATGATCGCAGTGATCTGGTTCATTATCTTAATCCCTTAGTGATCGAGATGATCGTCGCCGCTCACCTAAATCGCCTAATGATTAAGGTGATACTTACCTGCCAGTTTAGTCCTGTCACGTGACCGCTTAATCCATGACCGCTTGTCGTGGGTTTCCTATGTGGGCCGCGGCCCTTCTTACGGCCCAGGGCTTTTCCTTCTTTGTTTCCGTCATTACTATTAGTTAGTAACGGTCGGTCGTAACATATGCCTTGTCACGTGATCACTTAGTCCGTGCTCTTTAGTTGCTTCGTATAAGGCTATGGCCTTACCAGCAGCCCGGGTGTTCTCTGTCTTTACTTCCATTTACCTCATTAGTTAGTTATTAAGTGGTTGTAATAATATAATCCCGTATGGTATTACAGTTAACTTAATTTTTATCTTAAAAGAAGTGACTTTAATTAAAAGGTTACTAATTACTTAATCTTTATTAAGGTTATTTAAAGGGTTGATTACGTTAATAACCGCTAGTTATCTCTTATATTAATAAGTTGTAATTACTATATTAATTAGCTTATATTTAAGCCTTAAATCCTCGTCGTTTATTAGGTAACCCTTCTCTTAAAGTACTTCTTTAAAATTAAATCATTAAGTATATTAAGGCTATATAAGACGGTAATATATATAGAGGTTAAAGATATCGCCGTTAAGCCGTCGAAGATAGAGAATGGTATCACCCTTTAAAGGATACATTATAAACTACTTAATAACCGTCTTAACTTCGTACACTTTAATTAAAAGCTAAAGGAGTCATAACCTATTTAAAGTCGTTAAAATATAAGCCGCAGACTTAAAGTCCAGCATAACGTTTTAATTAGTCACTCGGGCTATAATACTTGCTATCAGGGTTTTAATTAGTCTGTTAAAGTTAGTAAGAAGTATAACATTTAAGTTAAAGGAACGAACGTTAGCCTTAGCTTATCCGCAGCCACCAGAATTAGTTATAACTTCATAAGAGTTAGTATCCGCTCTCTCTTTATTTTATAAGGCCATTTTAAGTGTAACTTATAATAATTCTCAGGGAGGCTTTTATTAGGGTATTACTTCTTATAAGCTTAATTTTTATATTAGCCTTTAAGGATTATCTTATTCAATACCTCATACCACTTCTGGCCCTTCTCTCTATCCTTCTCTTTATTATCAGCTTTAATTAAGGTTATAATCGCCATTATATCCCTTAATATAAAAAGCGTAATGCTTCCTTAAGTGTTATGTCAATTGCAGGGGAAGTAATACAGAATAAAAATAGGTAGAAAAGCGCATAATGCGTTCATTGATTTCTGTGCGGCCGTTGCGGAGTTTTCTAGTAAAAGCCCTTGTGCACTGACCAGGGGTTAGTGCGGGCTGTTGCCTGGTGGCTCAGGCCACTAACTCCCATTGCCAGGGGCACCCCCTCTGGCAGCCGTAACAAGTGTCGGGGTATAAAAGAGCTGCTGTCGTCCTCGATAGCCTACTTAATTAAACTAACGCATAATTCTCCTGCCCTTTAGCGGACCTTACGGGGTCGACCTCGCTTCCGCTTAAGGGTATTAACCAGGACTAGCGATGCCCTTAAGGTATTAACCTTAACCCTCTTAGCTTCGTATTCAGCTATTAACTCCTTAGTATTATCCAGCTCCTCCAAGTCCATTTAACTGTCGTCCTGCGGGCTATATCCCTTCCAGCGTACCTGGTACTATAGCCGTCCATCCTTGCCGAAGTATTAATGGCCAACAATGCGTTCCAGTTCGTATATAGGCCTGTCGTCAGTGGGATCGACAGCGATAGCCTCCTCCTCCTCGTACTCCATAGGACCTGGGGGTGGAGGGCGTCGCTTAAAGAGATCGTCGTCGTAATCGTACTTGCCCAGATACTGGATGCTGACGATAAGGTGTAAGTGGTCACGTATATGCTTAAGGAAGTTAAGCTCGTACGCTAAAGGGGACACCTTACGGACCACAGTATAAGGTCCCTCGCGTACGGGCATTTCCTTACGGTTCTAAGAGGCCTTAGGTTTATATACCTTACTTATAAACAGCTAGACTTTATCTCCTATATTGAATTCCATAAAGCGGTGTTAGGAATCGTACCGCCGCTTAGCCTTTATTATAATAACGTTTAAAGCTAATTATACGTTTTATCGAAGGTGCGTACGCAGGAAACGGATCTCCTTTATACACTTTAACACCTTATTAGGGTCAAATAATCGGTCTACCGGCCCTTAAATCTTAAACCCGTATAAGTACTCGTGCGGACTGGCGTCGATCGGGTCCGTACGAGCGTTATTTAGGTTCCACTGCAAAGGAAGGATAACATTAACCTACGAAGTATCGGGGTCAGGGTTCTCGAAGGCGTGATACCGGATCGCTAGCTTAACGATACGGTTTTTACGTTCTAACTGTCCGTCGGCTTAAAGGTGGTAAGCCGTAATCATCTGGAGCCTAATACTAAACGCTTTCCATAATCCTATCCAGAACTCCGAAGTGAATTTGGCATCTCGGTCGGAGATAATAGCCTTAGGACAGGCCTAGTCGGCTATTAGCAGTTATCGGGCTAAGGCCTATACCCATTAATAAGCATTATATTTCTCGTAGTTTAGGATTAACGTAATGCGTTTAAAGGACTTATAAGTGATAATCGCTAATGCGTTATAAGCGTTAAAGCCCTTTATATACCAGGGTATGCCTACTAATACCATTATAGGTAAGGCCGTGATAAAGTTAATAGTAATCACCGCTATAAGCTCCTCCGGGGCCTATATAAGTTATATAATTCCAGGAGGCTTTTAATTATTAGATTTAATAGCGTTATAAACGTGGCATTTATTAATATATTCGTCGATAAGGTATCGCTTACGTCGGAAGTGTAAGTGGTCCAGGGTTTATATTATACGGTAGCGGCCGGCATAATACTTATCGTCGTAAGTATCTCTTAATACGTCTACCACCTCTAATATTAACACCACTAAGCGTTCGATACCTTCGTGGCTGCGATTATATAGCAGGCCGTTAATTAAGCGGAAAGCTAGCCCAGGCTTAGAAGCGTTTAACGCGCCCTCGCGTTAGCCCTCGGCTATTAAGTCGTCGATAATACGCTACTACACGGGCTCTTTAACGTAGCCGTCGCGGTACCGCTGACGAAGCTCGTCAGGCATCTTAGCCTCCGCTATAGCTAGCATTAGGTCCCCAAGGAATAAAGCGTTATTATCGTCTTAAAGGGCGTTAAGCATTAGTTCGTCTAACCGTTATCACGTGGTATTATCATTACACACCGTAGCAAAGCGTAAGAGTGCGTTAAGTACGAGGTTAAAGCGGCTTGCTAGATGTAAATATTAAAAGGGTAAGCTAATAAGTAAATGGATGTATTAATCAGTCGCCTATTCGACCTGTCCGTTAATACCGATTCCAGCGATGTTTTATTAACGATGCCCTTCGTGGCGTTATAATTAGTCAGGACGACGATCCGGTGATTATTAGAGTGTAATATAGTTCGTAAACGCTTATATACCCAAACCAGGTAGGCTACCTCTAGCTCCGAAGGACCGTAATTAAGCTTAGCGGCCGTTAAGTAGCGACTAAGGAATATAATAGGCTCGACTACGGTTAACGGAATCGTACTGCTTAAGTCCTATACGTGATTATCCTTAAGGTGGAAAACTATAATATTAAAGCCTCGCTTAAGGCTACCGTCGATTTATAAGAATAGCGGCTTATCGGGATTTATATAGTAGAGCCGCATCTCCTCCGTAATATATTTCTATATAACTTTAAAAGAAGCGACCTTAGCAGGAGTTGGGTTAAAAGTAATATTACGGACGTAGCTTTACCGCTTACTTATATTACCGGTAGGTAACCTCCTTACTTTACGGCCTTCCGCCAGTAAGGCTACCTTACGTTTCTAAAGGGGCTTTATTAACTGGGTATAATACGGAATTATACTGCATAGGAAGTTAAAGCTGCTAAGGTAGGTCTTTAAAGCCTTAAGCGTACGTGGGAAGGTTAAGTCTTTAAAGCCCTATATGCGTTAAGTAGTGGTTAATAGCTTAAAGGTATCGATATAAAATCCGAGTAGCTCGATAAAAGGATATTTAACGAACGACTTTATAGCTAATAGCGATATATTGCGGGACTGGAATAAACCGAACACCTACTTAACGTAGTGATAGTGCTCCTTTAAGCTGTCAGAGAAGATAACGATATCGTCGATAAAGGCCCTGTAAAACTGGCGGTGGTCTCGCAGGAGCTCGTCCACAAATCGCTGGGTATAGGCCGGGGAGTTCTTGAAGCCTATTAAAGCAACGGTTAACCGCTTAAGTCCTCGGTGACTGATTAAGGTGAAGCGATTCCGGTGCTCCTTATAGACTAGAAACTGGTAGAAGAAAGCTATAACGTCGACGACCGTAATATATCGCTTACCTTATAAGGATTTAATAACATCCGATTATAAAGGTAACGGGTAGGCGTTAAGTACGACCACCTTATTAAGTTACCGTAAGTCGATAATAACTCGTCCCTTATCTTAACCGTATACTCGTCTCTAGATTATAAAGATTAAATGTATAAAAGGAGATGCCTCGCGTACCTATTTTATACGTACTTAGTCGTATAGTTTATCGAATTTGCTATTTAGAAAGGCTTAATTATACTTAGATAAAGGGTAAGCTCGCGAGGCTAACTTAACGCCTTAGTTCTGCCAGCCGTCGACTAAGGGCGCTTTTATACGATCCTCGGGGTCGACGTCGATCGGGCCGGTGTTATTCCAAATGGTATCGAAAGCCTTATAAATTAGCTGCAGTCGTCGGGTGGCCCTTATGTCTAAAGTATAGATTTAAACTCCATGTTTAGTTTTAACGAAAGGTGCCCTGTTAAATGTCTTAAGGCTAAAGCCCTGTCGCTCCTTAACTTTAAGGTACTCTAGGAGTTCCAGGCCTTCTATGCCAGGGTCTGGTTAAAGCTCTAACGCAGGCGTGGCCTTAATAATAGCGTTAACCGTAGAGAAGTTGCCCGAGGCGGAGATAATATTAAACACCTCGTCCGATAAGGGAGTGACTAATGACGAGGGGTTAGCGATAGCCTGAAAGGGCTCGGAAGCCGGTGTGGTTGAAATCACCGTCACGGTGGCATCGATTTCCGAGCAGAGTTCTAGCGTCAGGTTGAACTCCGCCCCTAACGCTAGGACTAAGGCCGGACCAGCGAACAAGTCGGTGGTTATAAGGACCGTGGACACATAACGGTTATTAAAAAGGATATCCTTAAGCGGGCCCATTAACGCGCTGGCTTAACTAGCCACGGAAGCTATAACTAAGGTTCTTAATGCCTTGCTTATTAAAGTTACGAAGTAGGCGTGGTTTACCTGTTCGTAAATCGTAGTTAAGCGTATATTCTTAGCGATACGGATCTCCTTAATAATAGGGTTAGAGATTATTATTAACTAAGGTATATTAGTATCAATTACGGCATTTAATACGGCGGGGTACGTAGCGGTTAAGCTGAAAGGTCGACCCTTCGGTAAAGGGATATACTTAATAAGTACGTAAGTAGTTACGCTTAGGGGCAGCTTAATAACGTAAGTATTAATTACCTTACGGATTACTAGGGTAATAATCTTTATAATCTCGAAGGGAACCGTAAACTTCTTACCCGGGAAGTAAATATTAGAGTCCTCGTAGTTAACGTATGCTCGACGCGGGTGCGCCCAGCCATTATTAAGTAGGTAACCGGCTTCCAGGTAGTCGACTACTTAGGCTTAAGCAATCTTCTTTACGACATTAGCTATATTATCAGCTTTAATACCTTCCGTATAAAAGTCGAAAGTTACGTACTTATTAAGCCGTATAATATTATTAAAGAAGGCTCCCTTAACGTCTCTTCCGCTTAACTCCCTGATAATCTCGTAAGGGAACTGTTTAAAGAAGTTCTTATCTATTATATAACGACTAATATTTATATTAATATAAATAATCGCTTCAGGCTTATTTAAGCTAAGGCGAACCTTAACTTTAAAATAGGTATAACCTCCTATTAAACTTACTTTCTCGCTACTAGGAGGAGTCTCGATAACGACCTCCTCTTTAGTCACCTTTAATAGTGCTTAAGGCTCCGTAACGGTGTAAATATTATAGATAAGCTTATAATACTCGTCTTTCTTAAGATGTTTAAATAGGGCATTTCGAGAGTTAAACTTAACTTTATAGCGACGGCAGGTACGTCGCTTCTTAAGAGTTATAGAGATGACGTTATTAATAAGAGACCGCTTAAAGCTATACGACGATAACGAGCGGTCGTCTTCGCTACTCGAGGCCTCGTCTTAATTAGCGTCGCTAACGATATAGGCGCGGTCGTATAGCCTCTCCCGCTCCTTATTACGATACCGACGGTCTTTATCGTCGTTACGACGACGATCTCTATCTCGATACCGATTACGATTACGATCGTCACGGCGGCGATTTCGATTCCGGTCGCGGTCGTCACGATAACGATCACGGTTACGATCGTTATCGCGGTAGCTCCGGTAACCCTTATCGTCACGACGGCGATTACGATCTCGGTCGCGGAAATGGTTACCTCGTTCGTTACGCTTATTATCACGACTAACTAGCTTCTACTCGATAGTTAAAGGAGTTATTATAATAAGGAGCTTTAGCTTCTTACTTATAATATTTATCTTATAATAATCCGCCGCGTATTATTTAAACTTAATATAAGGGTACTTATCCTAAGCGAGAGAGACGAGTATATTCTTATATTCCTTTAAGTGGATTAAGTACTCGTTCAGTGTTTAATTCCTCGATAACGGGCGCAACCTCTCGCGAATATTTAAGGCGAGCTTACCCTAGACGTGATACGCTATACCGTACCAGTTAGTATTATTATCGTTAAGTATTCCAGTGGCGCGGGTGTAGCGTAATATCTTAATAAAGAAGTTAGACAGCGCGGACTCGTTAATAACTAGGTCTTTTAAGGAGACCGTTAACTCCTGGAATAACCGTATAGCCTTTCCAGCGTCAGGTCAGAACCGATTCTTAAGCTCGTTTATAACTGCCCGAAGGCCTTACTCTCGTAATCGCTACCTCTCCAGGGCCGGGACTTAATAACTCCACCAAATAACGGCCGCGCCGTTTAATAGGGTTTGGAATAGGCTAAGTAGCTATTTCTCCGTGTTAATACGGGTAATAGGGTCTTTAAGGAAAGTACGGAGGCGGTCTTCGAAAGCGAAGACGTTTATGAAAATAAGCTTATTATCCTTAAAGATAACGCCTTAGTTATTAGGATTAGGATAGTACGGGTTAAAGATATTAATATCGTCTCGCTTAAGCTTAAATTTATCGCCGTTAATAGTCGAGAAACTAATATNGTTATTAGGATTAGGATAGTACGGGTTAAAGATATTAATATCGTCTCGCTTAAGCTTAAATTTATCGCCGTTAATAGTCGAGAAACTAATATCGTGAGAGGGCTTACGGTTACGGCGATTAAGAATAAGGGGTTAGTCTCCTACCTATTACTATTACTATTTCTGGCTTAAGTTATTAATTTTATCGTCTAAGCGCTAGATTATATCGGTTAGTCTCGTCAGGGTAACTTATATATCCGCTTATTAATCGGCTTATTACCTAGCCAGTTAATCGATTTTCTTCTCTATTTATCTTTTAAAGTTAAGGACTATTCCTACTACTATTACTATATCTTATAAGAGAGATATTATATTCTCCGTACCCTTAGCTACTTATTTAATCCTCCTCTCTATCCTCTTTTACTTCTCGTCCAGATAAACGATGTTTATAATGTTATTAGTGATTTTCTCTGGCCGAGGTGGTAAAGGCTTACTTAAGTCTGCCTTAGTTGTAATAGATAAACTCTCTCTTAAGCGACGGCCTCGGTGAAGGAGATTAGCACTCTGACGGCGGTCGTTAAGCTATTTAAAGGGGGTGTGGTTATTAAGAGGGAAACCTTAATCCTCGTCTTCCGATTTAAAAGTGACGGGCGCGCCTCTCTGGTCTCGCCGCTTACGGCGGGCGTCGTCACTGTCGTTTAGGGAATCGGGGGACGATTAGCGTGCCTTTTCTTTACCCTTACGGGTTAAGGGACCCTCTTCAGGGTCGTTTAGATTACTCCTTACCATTTAATCTGTATTGTGGGAAGTTAAATTATCCACAGATTGATCGGGGGGTTATGACTCTAGATAGGGATGCGTTTATAAATTGGTCTTCTCTTCCAAATAGTGATTACTTAAGTTCACCACTATTCTTCTGATCTAATCCTTTACGGCTAAGTCACCTATCGTTAAGTAGACTGGGATCCGAATTATATAGGCGTGGCTACCTAAAGTTCACCACGCTACGGGGGTTTTACAAGCAGAAAACTGGTCTCTGAAGATACCAGGTACTTACAGAGCTGGTTAATTAGTTTTCTGGTGATCTGGCGTAAGATCTAGTTCCTTTACACGGCAAAGAGTTACTACCACTTATTATATTAATTGCAGGGGAAGTAATACAGAATAAAAATAGGTAGAAAAGCGCATAATACGTTCATTAATTTCTATGCGGCCGTTACGGAGTTTTCTAGTAAAAGCCCTTATATACTGACTAGGGGTTAGTGCGGGCTGTTACCTGGTGGCTCAGGCCACTAACTCCTATTGCCAGGGGCACCCCCTTTAGCAGCCGTAACATTAAGGTATAAATAACTTATATTATAATAAGGGTCTTATTTATACTTAAGGCCACTTTTACTTAGCTTATTATAATTAAGTAGGTTTTCTTAAGGCCTTATAAAAGCTAAATGTTAAGGAGGGTCTTATAAAAGGTAGGTTCATTAGCTAATTTTAACTTCTTAATAAGGTTAATTTTAAAGATAATAGAGATAATCTTTATAAATTACATTATGTAATTCCTTAAAGCTTTTATCGACCTTAACTTTTATCTCGTCTTATTTCACTTTTTAAAGCTTAAAAATAACCCTATTAATATATATTACGTTATAAACTGTTAAATAAGCTATTTAAAAAAATTATTGTTATCTTTATTAATAGGTTAAGAATATTATTTATAAAGATAGTAAGTATAAAAGGCCTTTATAACTTATATTACGATAGAGTTTTCCTACTTATTAATATTATTAATTCTTATTAATTATAAGATTTTAATATTTACGAACTAATAAGCTAATATAAAGATATTATCGCTTATTTTAAATTATATAACTTAGTATTATTACTATTCTTTATTATTATTATAAGTGGGTTATTATAAATAGCTTCTTTAATTAAAAGCTTATTAAAAATATTCTTAATCTATATGTTAAGGTTATAAGGCTCTTAAGCACGTGTACTACTACTATAACTCCTGTTAAAATGAAAGGGAAAAGGGTAAAGAAAAATCATTCCAGACTATTATGAATGTTTTAATTCTCAAAGGGATCGATTTCTCCAACCAAGTGCTGTTTTAATGGAGAGAAAGCGCGTCGTAATCAGGCCCTTAAAGAGTTATTACCAACCATAGACTGGCTGCTGCTAGGGTGCCTGGATCTGGGAAATAATCACTGTTCTGGTGTCACTGCATAAGTATCGGTACAGGGAAAGAAAAATATATGTTTAGAAGTATTAGAATCGCTTCAATCAATATATAGAACTATAATGAAAAGGTCTTACAACATATATAAGGGCAATTAGGGACATAATTAACCGTATAATCATATAAAGAGAACGCGATGTCGATTCGTATCTAAGCTTAGCGGTGAAGCTGCTATACATAAGAAGATAAACCCCTTAGTATAGCTATTACGTAAGCACTAGTTACATAACTAGTTATAAGATAGGAAGAGAAGGGGAGGCTTAAGGGGCGGGTATAACCTATTAAGATTTAATAAGTCCCGTAAACTAAAGAGATCTTTATCATTTTCCGTGCGAGTTTTCGTTGTTATTAAACCTTCTTACTATATAAAGTCTTAGCACCTGCAACTATTAATACAGCCCGCTAATTTATATATAAATTCTTAACTCTACATAATATATTAAAAGCACCATCTCCTCTTAAGGGGTAGCGCTAGTAATAACGCCGTCGCCACCGCCTCGGGCTCTCTTCAGGGGCAACCCCAGCCTAGACGCTATACTTACGAGCAGCCCGCGCGTAACGCGCACGCTCTTCCAGCCCTACGGAGCCCACTACCGCAGCCCTAGAATAAGTAATTAAGGTGGAAGAAATAGCCGAAGCGTATATGGATTACGCATGGGAAGCGCTTCTCGGGGAGCCGGCTCCCCTCCGCCCACACTAGCAGCCAGGCGCCATAAGAGCTCCCTTACACCACTTGGAATTCCCACTCCCACTCCGCCCGTTATATAATAAGGTAGTTAACGGCTAAATAATAAACGCGGTCGAGTCGTAAAAAGACTTAAGTAACCTTAATAACCCCCGCTTAACTTACCCGGTTAACTTAAGCGAGCTCCGCCCGGCTTTTACTAAATAACCTAGCGTAAGCCTTAAGCCTATACACCCTAATTACTAGGTATTTATTAAAGTTTATCCCGGGCGCTTAAAATAAGTTTAAAATTAATTTATATATAAGGTTTATTAAGTCTTATTGAAGGAGTTAAATATCAAGTTAATTAATATCTTAAATGCTTACGCGATTATTATAAATATCGCGATTAAGGCTAACTTAACAGAGGTATAAGCTCTCCTTATTGTTAAATAAAATAAGCTTTACCGTATAGTCAGAGTTATAATAATAAAGAAACCGGCTATTTAATATAATTACGGTATCCCTAACTACTTAGCGACGCTTACGAACCTCGAAGGGGCGTATGTCTTAATAATGGAGACTTTAATCCAGGAGGAGGCTGAGATTAAGTCGGGTAAGTAACTTATTAACGTTAAGGCGTGGAGACACAAGCCCAACTAAACGGGGAGATAGACTCAAATCATGTTCTTCTAGGAGGAAATCCCCTCGTTTCGACTCTAAGGCGTTATAAGCCTCGCCTGCTAAATTATAAAGAAACCCCTTATCACCTGATACGACTTAAACTATTAAGGGTTCTTAAAATATAGGGTCGTTAGGCCGATATTTACAGGGGTTTTTTACTTTACGCATACGCTAAGAATTGCTAGTTTCAGCACTTAAGGTCACTAAAAACTTTTACGGCATAATGTTTCAGAAGTCCGTACAGGGCTTATTTCCACTAAATCAAGCAATCACAAATGCTCTATACCTTATAGCGCTTTAAGCGCTAAAACTGGTACTGGGAGCGCTGTATTTTCAGTGGTGTAAGGCTCTGTAAAAGGAGACAGTTTTTTATAGCCGTCAAGTCACTAAAGGAGAGGTGTTCTATGTCTCCTTTTAAGCCGACGACAACGTCGAGAAAGCCGCGTTTCAGGCGCGTACTAAGAGATAACCCTCTAAATCTAGTGAGGACTAAGCTACGGCTTAGGTTTAAAACAAGGCTACGATTAAGAATAAAAGAGAGAAGCTAAATAAAGGGGGTAAATATGGCCGTAAAAAGAACGCTATAATTAAGGCCCGAGAAGAGCGTAATAGCCGCTTAGAACCAGCTTTTAACCCATTTAAACACTTACGTATGGATACCCTTAACCTTAAAGGAGACCCGAGGACTTATAAGGCTTATAAGGGCCTTTACGCGGTCCTTAATTACTAGGTAACTTTCTTAAATAAAATATTAAAGGGTTAAAGTCTAAGGTATTAAGCGTAACGCGTCTTCGTTCTCTTACGGAAGAATAACGACGGCTTATACGAGGAGATCGAAAGGATTAATAAGCGGAAGGAGATAAGGAGCTAATTAAGCAGGGTATTAAAGCGGACCGAAGCGATAGCTCTAGTCCTCCGTACTTTCCCTGCCGCTTTTAACACGTTATAATGGAAGCAATACTCGCTTATGAGTTACGCCCTCCTCGATTTAGACTCGTCCCTATATATTTTTAATAATCTTACCCGCTTTCACAGCTTTAAACACGCTTTAAAGGGAGATCATATTAATATCAGCAACGAAGTAGTAAAAGTCACCAGCTACGGCGCTGTAAACCTTATAATATAGGGTAAGAAAGGGTTAGAAATTGTGAAGCTAAAGGAGATAGCTTATTACGAAGGCTAACTGTATAATTTAATACCTCCTCGCTTTCTTAACTGTTCAGGAATCAGCTAAGACAATAAAGTACCTAATAACTTATATTATTGTCATGATAACACCCTTGTATATAATTTAAAAGTGATTTACGGCTAATATATTATCAAAAGCGACCCACTTGACGATAAGAAAGGAGCCTCGGTTATAAAAGCTGCCTTTTTCAACTAGTGCTAAATGAAAATTATAAGCTTACAAAGTAAAGCTCGGTACCTAGTTAAAGTTAATACGAACTAGTAATCTCTCCACCTTAACCACGCTAGCGTTGAAGCCCTTCATTTACCTTATTAACGTGGTTAAAAGCGTAAAGATCGGTGGCCGAAATATTAATAACCCCTTTTATAACTACCTTATTATTACGGAATATGATGGCTACGCCTTAAGAAAGGCTAAGAAAGTGGTCAGCTGCGTGGCTAAGCCGGTCCCTGAGGCTCTAGGAGAGAAGCTCGCTCTTGATACCTTTATTCTCGCAGAAAATAAGGAGAATAAAATGGTAATCCTATCAGTAACGGACGGATATAATAGCCTTGTTTAAGACTATGATAATAAACGATACCTAATTAATCTTAAAGGAAGTATTATATAATCTGGTTACTTACGCACTTAATATAATATAATAGTAAGGTGTATAAAGGTTAATGGCGAAGTTATTAAAGGAGATAACCTCCGTACTTACCTTAAGAATGACTTCGTGATACGGTTAAAACCCTTAGCACCTTACACGCTTATATAAAGCGGTGGCGCCAAATGTTTAAGGGGCATAATTATTATGAAAGTACGTATTATATATATTAAGACCTAATTACCATAAGATTTATACGTAACAGTGATTTAAACGGCGGTATATCTTTATAATTGCACCCCATTATAGAGATATAATTAATAGTTACCATATTAACAGTTTTCCACTTGCCTTATTACCCAAGAGGGTATCTAAGTGACCTTTAACGCCTAAAAGCCTAACTTGTTACACTTTAAAGTATACGGTTATAAGGGTTACGCCTTAATGTCCAATGTTTTAAAGGGTATTAAATGCCGTTATAAGTTAAACCTAAAAGCTTGAATAAGCTACTTTATAAGGTATTTATTTATCAATATTTAGCAGATTTAAAACCTAGATATCAGAGATATTATACGTATAAGAGACGTTATTTTTAATGAAACCATTATGTCTAATAGCCACTTAGGGATGCTTAAGAAGGTTATTCTTATCTCTAGCAATATAAAAGAGATCATAACCCTTTATAAAGCTCAGACTTAAGATAATGTCAGTAGTAATAAGGCCTTATCAGCTATTATAAAGACGAAAATATACTCCTTATGAGAGAACCGTATATGGGAGGGTTTTACTCAAAAGGGCTATATGATACCGCGTGGTTCGAAGTGTTAAAAGATAGCCTATTAAGCTTTAACGAGGTCTTATAAGGAGGGACCTTTAAGATATTAGGGAAATAACCTTAAAATACAAGAGTATGGCCAGGCAAAGGGGATTAAAGCCCTCAGAGCTTATCTGGCTACGAAATAAATAATAATCCGCAGGGTGATAAAGGGGAGGCCAAAGTAGGGATTAATCACCCCAAATATACCCCCTCTTTACACCGTATCCGACTCCAGAAGCGTCGCTTTATGGGTCTCCTCTACCTCTTATAACCTCCTTTATAAAACTTCTTATAATAGGACGAGTCCCTAATCGGCCAGTATAATCTGTATTCTGAGATAAAGCTTATTAGCTTATTATTTACGAATAGTCAAAAGCTATGCCGTAATAGGCCGCCTTTACGGCGGGTAAGCTTATAATAAACGTTACTTCCTTTCCCACTTCTTTAAGGAGGCAGAGGTTGGTTATTTAGCTAGCTACCAATTCATGAGAACGTAATAACCATATGTAAAAAGCGATATAACGGAAGCTTAAATACTTAATATTATATAAGTATACGTAAATAAGTTTAATAAATCCGATAATTTTAAGAAATATAAAGTACGCCTGATAATCCGCGGAGATTAATAATAACGTACCGTAAATGAAGTCACTTACGCGCCTACCCTCGTAACGAGGTCCTGTTATATGCTTATAATGATTGCAGTTGAGTATGACCTCGATTTATTATAATACGACATTAGTAACGCCTTCGTTAATACGTACCATTTAAAGCCCGGTTTTATACGTAATCAGCCGGGGTATTAAGTGAAAGGAGAACTGGTATAATGACAGTGAGCCCTTTACGGCCTCCGCAAATCGCCTCTCTTATAGTAATAAAAATTTATAGCTACGCTTATTAAGATAAGGTTTAAGCCCCTTTTAAAAGAGCTTTATTACCCTATTAACAATGAAGGGATTTTAATTTTCTTTTACGTCGACGATATTGTCGTCGCTTACGATTAGGCTTAACGCCACGTAGTTAAGAACATTATACTAAAGGTGGCCGAGAAATACAAACTTACAGGAGGAAAAGACCACGAGTAATTCCTAAGGATATAAGTTTCATAAAACCAAATACGCTACTTAATTTAGCTATTATAAACAGATTGCTTTAATAAAATCTCCTTCTTATTTTACTTATCGACCGGCTTAAAAGCTCCTACCTTCCTTATAATGAAATTAAAGTTATTACTCTTTTAAAACGTAGCTTAAGTAACCCTTACTCTTCTTTACTAACGGAAAGTTGGTTCCCTTTTATGCGCGGCCGTAATCAGCCGCCCCGACGTACTTTCGCTATTTTACGCCTCGCAAGATTTAGTCATAACCGTAGGCTGGAATATTACGTTATAACCGATTAGGTTCTTGATTACTTTTAAGTTATAAAGTATTACATACTCCGCTTCGGAGGTGGTAATATTCTTATTATTTACAATGATGCCTTATTTGTAAATAATTCTTTAAACTGGAAAAGCTTTTAAGCTTTTATAATATAATTATTCGAAGATATAATAGCGTAAAGAGTTACTAAGTAAAATGTAATAATAACGTTTATAATTAAGGTGGAGTTACTCGCCTTAATATAAGTTATTAAGGAGGGGACCTTTATAACGCGCCTTTTAACATTTTTAAACATAAATTTTAAGGGTACAGAGGTTTATATTATAATACTATGGTTAGTTAGCTAAGGAGCTCGCTATATATTAGGTGGATTTTACCTCTCCTCTTTTATATTTAAACCTCTTCTCCTCTTACGTAATAGCACGTCTTCTTTAGTAAGGTAGCTTCTCTTTCGGTGCTGTAATAGTTTGTTACGCCTTATAAATTTTGCCTTATAAGTTGCTACATCACAGCACTCTACTGCGTAAAAGCCGAGTTTCCATCACCGCACTCCACCATTATACCTGCACCTTAATATCCAGCACCTCGACACCTAGCACCTCGACACTTAGAACCTCGACACCTAGTACCTCGATACCCAGCACCTCGATACCTAGTATTTAAAGACTTAAAACAGCTAAGACCTGACTGTTTTTTACCTCTTAAAACGCCTTATATATAACCTTTAAGGAAAATCTAAGCACGCTGAGAACAGGAATAAAACCTTCCCTCCTCTTAAATACCCTATACCAAGTCTCCCTAAAGCAAAACACCACTTAGTCATTTAAATTACCTTATAAAGCTGGAAGATAACCCGGTCTCACTTAACTTATTAGAAGCTTTATATTAACTTAACTCGTCCTAGGTGTTAAGCCGACGGCGTTTAACGCTTGCATTAGCCTGAAGGCCTTCCTTATCTTATACAAAGTTATTCCGTATATCTTTAACAATTAGGGACCGCTTTTTAAACTCCTTAAGTAGTTAACAGAGGAGGCGTCTTAAGCGGGTATTATTCTCACTATTATATTTAGAGCTTACGAAGAAGTAATCTGGGCTTAAAACGCTCAAATTAACAGGTTTAAGAATTGGCTTAACGCCGTTATAAACTTACTTTTAAAGACAACTTAATATAATTAGTAACTCGCTCCGAATACCTTTAAAATATACTAGTATAATAAACACCTTTAATATTATACACGTTACCTTTATACCCGTTAATAAGGTACCGAAGCTACATACCGCGTATTAATTATTACCCTGATTTAAAAGTATCGACCCCCTGTCGTTCGACGGGTAAGAGCTAGACAAAGCTAAGCGATAAGAGGAATATATTAATTAAAAATCGGTACTTTAAATTAAACTTACCTTTAATATTAATACGTACCTTACCCTAGGCGGCCGAATCTTATATATAAATTAATACTTAAAGAGAAAAGTATATACTGATATTTATTAAAGAGTTGATATTGCAATTATATACTATTATTACCTTTAAGTAATATAACTCGGAGGCTAGTTTAATTTTTACGGACGTATTAACTGTTTTAACCCTTATATATATCATTTAAAACATTTCAATAATAACTCTCCGGGAATTCGAAGCTCTTTTATAAGGAAGTTCAAAGTTCAGAGACTTCGTTAGCTATTTTATTAAGCTGGCGGATATATACTCTTGAAATACAGGGTCGTCAGGCCTATATTTGCAGGGGTTCTTTACTTTGCGCATGCGCTAAGAATTGCTAGTTACCA
>PYSP01000429.1:0-25445 GCA_003049395.1 Pseudohalonectria lignicola
CCCCCTGTGACTCTACCCCCTGGCGGCTACTATCCAAATAGCGCTACCGGGCGCTGCCCGCTCTTAATCAGGGCTTTCGAGAATTTGCCTGGCTGGTTCCTCGTTCAGAAGAGGGCACCAAATGGCACTCGGAAGGCCAATGAGAACAATATTCCTCGCGCCAGCTGAGGGTCAAATAACACCCTGACAGACCCACAGAAAGACACCATCATTCCTGCACCCGGCTACCACTTTGTTGGTTAAAATAACGCAAAGAAGATAATTTTGTTCGACCACCCTCAGCCCTGGGGAAACACAGCATACCCTAATCAGGCCGCCAAGGGCCCTGGCGCAGGTAGTCATATCAGTAGACGAGTCCGAGGTGTCTTTCTTCGAGTCTTCATTTATGCGCCATTAGGAACAGCTGCGCGGCCTCGTAGCAGGCAATCCAGGCGGTGCCAGGGATTGTGGCGAATAACTACTACATCATTAGGAGACCGCCAACATGCAGGGCATGTCACACTCACACACCAGCCCCTCTAAGTGACCAACCAGCACCCAGGAATCCTGATTGTAAGCAGCCACGGACTGCTCTGCACTAAGTATCTTCCCAAGTGCGTTCCCGTACCAAGTACCGCAGCGCTACCTGCCTAGGGGTAAGTATCATCATCTCGAGGCAGTTCTGACTCGGATTTGTTAATCCACTTGTCGAGGCAAAACATTTGGGTCACACCACGCTCCCCCATCCCCCTCCAACGGCACAAGACCTTTTTCCAACGCCCCATCCATTATGCGATATCTATCCCTTCCTCTTTTCCCCTCTGGCGGTTTCCTCTCTCTGTGTGTCTAAAATGATCACATCGTGGCCGAATGCTTCATACTCTGTGTCGACCGAATTACAGCTCCAGATGCCACCATTTTCGAATGATCTTCGAATTATCGCGCTAATATCAAGCTGTAAATCAGAGTTTATAACATCATTATAATCAAATCCTTCATCAAATCCAGCACCGGGGCTCCTTACAACAAGAATGAAGATACACACGCCCTTACATTTCGAATTCAATAGACTAGTTCATGCGGACGATCGCGCCCAATACAAGTAGGTGACCAAGCCTTTTTTCCCCCCACGCAGATGAGAGGAATTGCATCTTCCTCGACATTCACTCCACAGTACGCGTTGCGTGGCCGGATTCCTTCTAATACACGCCTAGCACCCAACCATACTGATAAGCTTGCACCCTGCAGCATAGTTCTCGTCCATCCGTGGAGGAAGTGCCAGCGTCTGGCTTCCGCTTGGCGACATGATCTCGAGTGCTGGGCAATCGGCCTAAGTGGGATCCCTCGAGATGTCAACATCTACTGTGGTAGATTTGACTTCAAACAGCTGGAGGCATTTCCGAATCGGACCGAAGAATTCTCCCAAAAGCTCTCAAGGACAATTCGGGGCCGCCAGCTGAGAGAAAAGTACTCGAGCCGCGTTGTCCGTGTCGCCAAAGCTGCCAACAAGAAGACATCGGCCGATTCAGGTAGCTCGGGTGGCCCCCCGCCCCTCATCTTCATCTCGCATTACAACGCAGCCGGCATCGTCAAGGCGGAGCTGGCACGGATCAAACGATCGGACGCTCCCTTCGAGACAGCACACGCATTCTTTCTCGACGATCCGGAAGAACCCGAGGAGCCCGAGAGCTCGCCAGGGTCACCCAGCCAGCAAGCAGCAAAACACATTGTCACCAGGCACCAACGCGTGTTCTTGGCCAAGAATCAGCCGCTACCAACCCAGCTAGTTTGTCTGCCCATCTTCTTACAAAACGCAGTCTTCTCACTCTGGTCGTCGTGAAAACCTGGCTCTAATAGAGGTCATTAGAGGGATGAACTCGTAGGTGGCAAATTTGCCATGAGGCGCCTCCTTCTGAAGGGAGGCCTTGCGGTCAAGCAAGAGCCTGCCAAAAACTGCGGGCCCACTCCAATCAGTCAAGATATGAAGCGCGAGGCGTTGAGTCGCGGGTTTCATAGCCTGCTGGCAGAGGTTCTGTCCGGTGTCAGTCTTGAGGCAGGCAACACGAGAGAGCCCAAGCGTGGTGACCCAGAGGGTGAGACATCGACAGACAACCCACCGGATGGACCGGCCGACGAAACCCTCACGACGCCAGTGATCCGCCAGGGAACCCTCGGCTCCTCGGTGGACACCCCTGGGACATCGAACACATCCGAAGACGGCCGGGCTGGCATCCTTCAGCAGGGAGCAGCTAATCCAAGCACTGAAGCTGGAGGCGAGTTCGAAGAGACGATGCGGCGCGGGCGATGGTCCATTGAGAAGGGATATGTCACAAATGCCGAGAAGTACTTCAACCGTGCTCTGGGGCTCCTACCGTTGGATCACAGAGGGTTGAAGATCCAACAACCTCTTGCCGTCAAAGCATGGCTAGCCACTATTACACTTTACCACGGCCAGTACCGCAAAGCCGAGCAGGAGTTTTTAGATCTGGCTAGTCACCTGGGAGCACTCCAGCAGGCCCACCCAGACGATTGCCAGCTAGAGGCGCAACAACTTGATTACCTACGACTTTCTGCCACATGCCTTAATGGGCAGGCAAGATCCCACGAAGCGATGAGCAAACTTAAGCCTCTTCTCCATCAGGTGCCGAGTAACTCCTTGGCCAAGGCCGAGTTTGGCATCGAGTTTGGCATAGAGGTGCGTAGGGAGTATGCCATCTCTCTAGCGCGTTTGGGTCTGTACGAAGACGCCATGTCCAATATCAAGGAGGCGACGGCGATACTCTATGACGCTCTCGGAAGGGATGTGCCGGTGGAAGCAGCCAAGGAGTTGAAGATGCCCTACAGCGAAGACTGGTGGCATGATTCCGAGCCGACACCTGATCAGCTGGAATACAAGGTGGCGGGGCTTCTGGCGGCGGAGGCTACGATCAATCTCGAATGGGGCCGCTTCGGCAGCGCACTCAAACAAGCAAGGCTCGCTTTCAAGGCTTTCCAGAGCCAGTGGCCCGGAACAGATCACCCCCACATATTGGAGTGCGCCATCCTCTACGGCATCCTCCAGTTTCACAACGGCCAGATGGGGCTAAGTAACAGGATCATCGACCGCAACGTTGTCAAAATCCGGAAGTACGCCGGGAGGGAACACCCAAAATTGCTCGAAGTCATGAACCATGTCGCCAAAGTATATATCTGGCAGGGTCGCCCAGTACCAGCTGCAAGCCTAACGAAGGACATTTCTCGGATCATCAATCAACCAGAAGTCGACGACATACGAAGACTGGAATCGAAAAGTGTGATAGCAGAGTCTCAAATCTTCCTTGGCCATTACCGTGCCGCGGAAGAGACATTATGTGCAATTCTCGATCAGGCTCGTCAGTTGTTTGGCAATCGATTCTACGACGATCCTGTCCCGCTCCGATACACATCCCTTCTCGCACTCGCTCTAGGCTACGCCGGTAAGACAGGAGAGGCCCATAAACTGGCGGTCAAGGCGTTTTTAGCCCAGGCAAAGCTCTTTTTAGGTTATAACACGGGCAAATCCCTAATAATGCGTCCCGGCTCAACACCAAACCAAGACGTCGTGGAACACATGGTGAGGGAGGTCCTGGGAGCCTTAAAAATCGGTCACAACCGCACCTTCCATCCGTCTTTCCTCTCAACTCTTCAGTCTTTGGCCAGGATCGACGAATGGACCCAATACGGGAGATCTTTCGCACTAGACATTTATACGGCTGTCACTGCCGCAAAAGAGAGGCAATTTGGATCTACGCATCTCTCCACTCTGGAGACAAAGTACCTCCTCGGCATTGCCACCAGAGTTGCGGCTGGTAGCGATCCCCGCCGCCTCGAGCACGCCGCGTCCATCTTAAGATCCGTCTACAGTGAGCGGAATCGTCTCCTGGGAGACATGAGCCAGGATACCCAATCTGCCCTGCGGGAGCTTCTGGTAACAGAGGCTGCGTTATGGGGGCTTAAGGAGCCAGGTGACCAGCAGACGACGACTGCCGAGAAAGTGAGCGATGCGAATAGTGCTGGGGAACTATCCGACATTCGCGGCATGTCACATGTCGCACGCAATCTCCGGCATGACTGGGCTGCAATAGAAGCAAAGTCGGTGGAGATCCGTAGGTATCATGTAATATTTGGCCCTTACGGCCCTGAGGCCCTGCGCTCGATTCAGTGGCTCTTGAAGGTGCAGTTGAGGCTTGGGAAGATGGAGGCAGCGGTCAGTACTGCGGACGAGCTCTTGGCCCGGCTACAGGACTCTGGGGTTCGGAGGGAGAGCCTCGTCCAGTCGCTTGTGTTGCAGCGAGATTCGGCCGAGATGTTAGCCTCGGCTGGCCTCAGCTTCGAGGCGCTGGAGATGTTCCGAGACGCCGTCGAGGCCGTTTCATCGGCCCCAGATGAGGGAGGCCTTTCTGTCAAGCAGACACTGGAGGGGATCAGGCTGGCTTCCCAGCAAGGTGCCGAGGCATTGGTCCCAGTCGTGTCTGCGGAGTTCGCTGAGCCGCTGAATGAGCTGTACGCCTTGGTGGAGCAGCAAGAGCAGCGTGGCCTCCTCGATGAGGCCGGTGAGGATGCGGCTAAGCTTGTACGTCTGGTGCAAGCGCTGTCAGGCAAGGGTGCCCGGGAGACTGTGGATGCCGAGGAGAAACTGGAGCGCATTCGCGCGGCCGCCAAAGAAAATCTCTCGTCTGCGGCAAAGGAAACCGGGCCTTGAGACGGCGGACTCGGCGACATGCCTACATCACGCGAGGCTGGATAATGCACGGAGGGAGGAGTGTACCGGAGGTTGGATGCTCCCGCGCACATCGCGGAAGGGTCGGTCAGTCACTCAGTAGGGCATGGTTGGTTGGTTGTCGGCAGGACCCACACGAGGTTGTTTTTGGGACTCTGGGATTCGTTTCCGGTTTATCTCTTTTGTCGTAGCATTTATTTGGTATCATCTAGTTTCCCATCTCTTATTTCTCTCCAGCCATATTCTAGTATTTTCATAGCTCGATCTTTTTGCCCCCTTGCACTCGGAACTGAGTCCGCCACGATTTTGCCCTCGCTTCCATCTAGTGAGTGTGAACTTGCGGGTGGTACTGATTTAGTCTTTGGGTAGACTACGAGGTCGAGTTGTATGGCCAGGGTAGGTGACACATAACCATCATTTCTGTATCCCACCATGTGAGATGGAGTGGCGAGCGATTCTTTGTCGTGTGTCCAGAGGTCATCCAATGTCGCTAGTTGTGCCTACAGACAGAGCCTTAACGGTGCCTTCGCGCAATCCTCGACTGCTTAGCGTAGCCACTGCTACATCCACCAACAGGAAAATTCGAGGCGATATCTGTGCAAGTGAGCGAATATCCTAGGGAGCGGTGATGAGCTCCCCTCGGGACACTTCCAACCAACACTTTGGACGCGCGTGAAAGGCATGACTATGGCTCACCCAACTTTGTGACCCATTAGCTTACAGGGATAGGTCTCGAGTGTCGACCCCATTGTGACTATTTTTCTCCAAGTCACCTTCCGCACTTTAGATTATCAAATCGCGTTTGCAGTCGCTTTTGCAGTGGCCCAATTGAGTCGCTTTCACAGTCGATTTTACAGTTGCTTTTGTAATCGCTCTGCAACCACTCAATTGAGTCGCTTTTGCAGTCGCTCAGTTGTGTCGCTTCTTCCGTCGCTTTTGCAGTGGCTCCGTTGAGTGGCTGTTAGGAGTGGCTGCTAAGAGTGGCTGCTAGGAGTGGCTGCTAGGAGTGGCTGTTAGGAGTAGCTATTGGGAATAGCGGTTAAGAGTGGGTCTTTCGATTGAGTGATTCCGAAAGCCACTCCTAACAGCCACTCAATTGAGCGAGTGTGGTTGGCGTTGAACCGCAACAAAGGACAGTGCTGGCCCGCCTCCAGGCTAAAACTATCTCGAGGTCGACTGACAAACCAGCAAGGAAACAGTATAGGCCTGTTATTACTTCGACACCTTTGTATCGGCGCAACCTTTCGAGTTATTTTCGTCTAGAAGGATGTTTTCTCGCCAACCATTTCAGGGCCCATTGGCTGGTCGACCAGGTTTCCGTTCTTGGGTTCATTGTTCGCCAGTGTCATATGTCATGCTTTTGTCGGTCATTCAGCCTCCAGCTGTTGTTTGAATATTTATAAGAACAAAGCAGTTCGCTTTGTGAAATGCGCCTGGTCTATTCAGATAAAATATAGTTTGGCGCCTCAACTTGATTGGCGCTCTATCCATTCCTCCTTCTAACCCACAAGCACTAATTAATTAGTTAATTACTTACTAGAATCACTACTCAGAGTAACGATCTATTGACATCAGACCTTACAGAAGTATACTCACAACAAGAATAAACCATCCGTCCTTATCAACATGATCCCCCGTGTCCTCTTACTGAGCGCCGCTGCCGTCTGCCTCGTCGTTCAAGCCGCATCTGCAACAGGCGGGTACAAGAGTCGCTGCCCCTCTAGCCTGGTGCGCTACTACAAAGACAGCGGTGTCACCGAGCTCAGCACCTCCGGGTGTAACTTTCCAGGGGCCAAGGATGTGCCCCCAGCGTCCACACTGAAGCTCAACCACTGCCTCGCAAATGTGGATGGCCGCCTGTTGTGGGCCGAGAAGTGAGTACCGCCCTGTAAGCTCGAGCCACGGCTCGACGCTGAAGCCTCAAGTCTTACATCTGACCTTGCGTAATAGTCGCCAACGTTGTTGAAATTCTTGTTTTAGTGGCATGGCTATGGAAAGCTGCAAGGATTGCCAGAGCGAGCGGTTCAATACCAACGTCATGACCTGCCAGTGCATCAACACCAACAAGCAACTCGTCCAGGCCAGGATCGATCTGAGTAAGTTGGACTTGATGGAGCTGATATGTTGACTCCCCCTCCAAGATTTAGTTTGTGAGGCTGACCGTTTTGCTTGCCTGTAGACGAGGAGATTTACGCGGACCAAACCGATGGCATCTTGGGCTGCTTCAACATTCGAGGCAAGCCGAGCGGTGGCGACTATAATCTCAAGACCGGGTACAGAAAGCGCTGGATGGCCGCTTGATACTTGCAGAGAGGACCGAGTTTGGTGTCTGCGGAAGGTTGCGCTGAGGTGCAACAGGAGCCTGCCAAACACAACTAGGTTTCCATGCTCTCCCACTCGGCACAGATGATACTTCCTACATCAAGTCTCCCTGGACTATATCCGCAAAGCTCACAACTACAAGTGGCCTGTTTTTCCTTTTCCCCACGTTTCATTGGGTTGTCCCGCTCGTTCAAAATGGAGAACAGTCACTCTCTCTTCTGTTAGCTTTGAGTACCATTGCAGCTAAACAGTAATTAGGGGTTATATTTTTATCTATTAGTTCGTTTCTGTTTACGACAATATATCAGGATCCTCCCCTCCCTATTGCCCGCCTGCATACTATGACTTTGTAGAATCCACGACGCGATAACCACCTTCTGAATTGTTCCGCTACATGTCAAAGAGGACTAATGCGAGAATTGGTTGGCCCTGGATTACCGTTAGAGAATTTCCGACCGCTGCACGCATCCGGTGCACCCCACCCGGCACTAATAATCACCAAGCACTCTCTCGAAACGAGTCAATCTGGCGGTTTGGTGCTTTGTTTTATGTGGCAAGAGCCTGCAGATATCCGTCGCCTCGGTGAGCCCCAGCTCGGAATGAGGGGTCAGAACAATTTTCGCGTCGCTGCAGCTTGGATGCAGCCGCTGGTCGACCAGCCAGTCAGGCCAGACGACATCTGCAGGAGGCCCCCCAATCGTAGAGGGACCATCCGTTTGATTAAATCATGATGACAAACAAGCAAAGATGGCAGAGAATGTCATCCATCAAGTTGGCTCAGTGCGTGGTCGCGCGATATTTGCCCTTCCATTAATTGGATTTTGACGCCGCCTGCAGGTTAACGCATCTGTGG
This sequence comes from Pseudohalonectria lignicola, assembly GCA_003049395.1. Classification (NCBI taxonomy): domain Eukaryota; kingdom Fungi; phylum Ascomycota; class Sordariomycetes; order Magnaporthales; family Ophioceraceae; genus Pseudohalonectria; species Pseudohalonectria lignicola. The sequence continues at coordinate 7,893 of PYSP01000429.1, forward strand.
CGTCACGAATTATGTCGTACATATGGACGCCACAGACAAGCAAAGCGTTTTACGAGGCCGCCTTCAGACTTGGTGGGACAGAAAAAGCCAATTTCGGGGAGCACCAGTATCCGAGGGCAGGCCGACCCGAGGGAGCAAGCAGCAGCGGCCATTACACCCTAAGTCTCCACCATGAACTTAAGCTGGCGGATCATGTTGCATACCTAGCTCAGCACACGGAAGGGCCAACAGCCATCTCTGCGGCCTGCCTTGAGGAGAGAGAAGATGGCCTCCTTGTGCGGCTCGCCAGCAACGAGAAGCTCCCAGAAACAACACTCGCTGAGCTTGGGGGTATATTGGATACGCTCAGCCGATACAGTCGGAAAGGTATGGGTGAATTCTCTTGACACGCTCATCGCTTGCCCAACTGGCACTTCAAGGCAGCCAACCTAACGAGGTGTTATGGCGGTTTGCAGATATCCGCAGGGATACTTTCACCGAGATCATACTTGACCAGGTGGTCTCACTGAGCAAGACCAGGATCCAACAACGAATATTGCCCAGTTGGTGGTGCAACTCCTCCAAGCCTCGGAAGGACGGAAAGGAGAGAAAGCCTCTCACCCAGCGGGTGGCTGGAGTTCTGGGAGACCTCTCAAGACACAAGAAATTGCTTACGCCGACAGTTCTTGCACTTCGAGAGCTCCAGGGGCACCTCCAAGCCTTTTCTAGTAGCGAGCCGAGCAACCTCCAGGAAAGCCTCAAGACCATACTGCAAGCAGCGTTCAAGGTATCTGCATGTGGGCAGTTCAAGTCCCTAGAAGCCAGACTCAGGGCGGCAGAGCATGGCGCACTCAGGAGGCTTGCGACCAGACGAGAAGTCTTAGAGGTGGACAAGCTGGCACGGTACTACAGGCTGTGCAGGGAGCTCGGCAGAATCGCGCACCAGCCCGAGTACAAGGAGCTGCTGAGCAGGATATCGGTGGACGTGTGCCGGCGCTTCCGGCCCGTGGCGAGGCAGGGCGCAAAGACCCAATGCCACGTCCACGCAGAGGTGCAGCTGGTGGTCTGGTACGCGCAGGGCGGCGCCGGCGGCCCTGCCCACCCGCCGCCCCGGGCCATGGGCTGCAGCAAGTCGGCCTGCTACCTCTGCGACGCCCTCATCCGCCACCTCGGGGTGTACCACATCTCGGCTGCCCACAGGAGGTTGTACCCGCTGTGGACCATCCCGGACGGGCCTGAGGTCGCCCTGACCGAGGAGGCGGCGGAGACGCTCCGCGTCTTCATCGCTCGGACGACACGGGTGATGCAATCCAAGGGCGTGACCGCTAGGGACTTCCCGATGGAGAGCAGGGTGGACCTCCCTTTGTCCGGGCCCTCGACGGCGACGGCCAGCCTCGCCTCTCGGCTGTCCGTAGCCTCCTCCCCTACGGCGTCTGGCACGGGGGGACCCTCGCCTAGCCCATCCGAGGCGACTACGGTGGGCTGCGGGACGGCCGGACCGAGTGGGCAGCGACGGGGGGAGCCCCGGCCCACGTCTCCGGAAGCGCCATCGTCTCCGGACGAGCCCTGTGCGGATGCGGCCGAGGAGGACGAGCGAGGGTCGGTCGCATCCTCCCGGCCGGCCTCCTCCCAGGAGGCGAGCGAGAGCGCCTCCTCGACCGTCCGGCTCGAGGAGGAGGACCTCGACACCCCGTTCGAGCACCACATGGGCAGAGGCGTGCCCCTCCTCGAGGTGCGGCTCGGGCACCTGACGTTGTCCTTTGAGTGCGCGGCCGTGGAGGTCGGCCGGCTGCTGGTGACTCGCGCTGCGGCCGGTGGTGGTGGTGAGGGCGTCGGAAGCGGGGCTGCTCCAGATGCTGCTCCTGCTACCGAAGTCGATGCCACGACGCAGGTCGTGCACACCAAGGACATCCCGACAGCAGGCGTCCTCAGGCTGGACTGCCCGTCGGAGAGCGCGGCGCTGAAGTTCCGGGTCAGGTGCTTCGGCGGTGTTGCCGTCGATGTCGAGGTCCTCTGGGACTCGTATCCCGGTTGGAAAAGCACCTCGAAACAGTCGGCCGTTGCTCGGGGGGATGGCGTGTGAGCATTGGCGGTAGAGTGAGTGGTTGGTGAAGCGATGCAGCCCCACTTGACGGGCGAGACAGGGCAGACGGGATTGGAAAGAAGTGAGTGAAGCTGGATGTGTGGCGGTCCCTCACGTGACGTGGCCCGGTAGGCCCACCTCAGATCCCAGCGTAGATCCAATTGATCAAATATGTACCACCAACAACCACAATCCGTAGTTACCGCTTTCGCTTGAGAACCAGAATGTAGTGTCTCGGAGAGGGGAGCCTGGCAACACAGACAACTGAACAGCCGTTCGGAAATTCCTCAAGTTTCAGTCACATACGTGTAATGTAGTATTGGCGATGTCAAAGTTTATCGCCTAACCTTCAGCTCCTTTCCAACCAGACTTGTAAAGGTGATTGGTATGTTTTTATCTCGCAATAGGTCGAGATGGGCTGGAATGCCCGAGGGTCATGTACCGTTCGTGCTGACCCACAGGCTCACAGCGAAGCCTGAAACTCTACCCAGATGCATCGTTGCGCGGGGAAGGATTTTCGATCCAGGGGTTCGATCTCCGTCATCATTGGGACGACGGCACTCATTTCGTTTCTCGGATTGTTTCTCGGTCTCCAGCCGCCGGGGTATGGTTCCCACCCCCTTCATTCCACATCCCCTGCCAACGTCACGTTAGGAAATCCCGCCCGGGTCCGACGACATGGCCTCTCATTTGACTACTGCCAGTACGCCGTCCGTAGTTGAAGATGCATGGGAATGTTTCTTATTTAAGTAGACCCTAAAATCCGCCGGTGTGGAGTGGAGGTTTGTTCTTCCACCTTTATCTTGCATCGTCGCCCGACGCCTTCACACCTTCTTTTCGTGTTCGATATCACAATCACATTCATTTCAAAGCACACGCTCTTTTCAACCAGCTTTATACGTTCCTTACCATTTTCTTGTCGTTCATATCCAAATTCCGCCGGTCGTTTATGTTGTTATATTCTGCCTATTCTTTGCTTGCCCACCATCGTGCACCATGCGTGTCCTCACCTTCAGCCTCGGCGCCTCCCTGTGTGGCCTGGCAAGCGCCGGTTTCCAGGTTCAGTGCTTTAGCCGTCTTTTTGACGAGCGTCTCGATCCCATCGTCAACCCTGGGTCCGTGTCCAAGCATGTGCACGTTATCGCCGGCGGGAACGGATTTGCAGCTTCGATGGACTACCAGCAAGCCCGGTCCTCGACCTGCCTGACCTGCAACGTCCGGGATGACCTGTCCAACTACTGGACCCCCAAGATGTACTTCCGCGCTCGGAACGGAAGCTTCCTGGACGTCCCCATCCAGGGAGACAGCCGTGGGGGCAACATGGGCGGCATGGTCATTTACTACAAGTATGGATACCATCTTAATAGAGCTCGAGACCACACAGCAGCCAGAGAGTCGTGGACCCCCATGACTGACTGGTAGCCTCCCATAGCGACGACCGTGGCGACAATCCAAAGGACAAGATCTGGCCCTTCCCTGAAGGCTTCCGCATGTTAGCCGGCAACCCCTTCAAGCGCGCTCCCACCTCTGATGTCGCAGGCCAGGCAGTTCACATGAAGTGCCTAGGAGATGGGGGGAACAAGGACTATCCAGGGTTCCCCCCTGTTCCGTGCTCCGGCGGGATCCGCGCCGAGATCGTCATGCCGTCGTGCTGGGACGGCGTCAACCTCGACGCTGCAGACCACAAGTCCCACGTCGCCTACCCGGTCGGAAAGGTGCAGGGCGGCAAATGCCCCGAGTCGCACCCGAAGAGGCTCTTCAGTATGTTCTACGAGGTCACATACCGCACTGATGCCTTCGCCGGCATGTGGGATGGAAACACGCAGCCGTTTGTTTTCTCGAACGGGGATCCCACCGGCTTGAGCTTCCACGCCGATTTTGTGAGTAATTCAACCTTTTTTGGCCATTTTGGTGCCCTAACTCTCTGTCGACATCTGGCTCGGGAATGCTGAATTTTCAAATGAAACATGAAGGTCAACGGATGGGACGTCGCGGTCCTGGAGAAGGCCTCCACCAGCTGCTCGAACACGCTCGTCGTGAACGGCAACCGATGCCAACCGGATTACAAGGGCGCGGACAAGGTCCTGCGGCACATGACGGACCAGGGGGAGGCGCTGGCGTGCAAGCTGCCCCGGGCGCTTGACGAGGCCGTCGCCGGCGTCCTGCCCGCCCTGCCGGGGTGCAACCCGCTCACCACGACCGAGGAGTCGGCCAGGAATGTGCAATGCGACGGCAGCCAGGAACCCCCAGCGTCAACCGCACCCTCGCCCTCGCCCTCATCTCCACCTTCACCTTCGTCCTCTCTCTCGCCCTCAACCTCAACCTCGTCCTCCCTACGCTCCTCTCTTGTGCCCCCCACTAGCATGCCGACCACCTTGGTGACCTCGACAACGCGTGCCGCCACGAGCCCAGCCGCCACCTCGACGCCCTCGTCGACGCCCGGCTCCGTCAATGGCTTCACCTACGTCGGCTGCGGCTCCGACGACCCAGCAAGTAGGACCTTCCCCGAGAAGTGGGTTGCCTTGCCGGACATGACGGTCGAGAAGTGCACCGACTTTTGCCGCCGGAACGGTTACCACTGGGCCGGTGTTGAATGGGGATCCGAGTATGTTCCACCTGAAGCCCCCGCCCCTTTTGCCCCTTTTCTCTCCAGATTGGCGGCGCTGTTGTTGCATCTAACGAAAAGTTTGCCCCCCCCTGCGTCTAGGTGCTTCTGCGGGCGCGATCTTCCAGCCAGCCGCGCCCCTAAGCAGGGCTCCACCAACAAGTGCGTCAAGCCGTGCAACGGCAATGCAAAGCAGATTTGCGGAGGTGATCGTGCCATGTCTCTTTACCAAGCGGCTTGATGAAAGAACTTCGCAGGCATCGACATTCATTTCAGACTTTTGTGAATGCCCGAACCGAGGTCTGTTGACTCGCAATGCTCCACGCAATGGACCGCGGCCGACTGAGGCAGAACATTAGCGGAGTCGGCATTCAATTCGCGTTGAAGACGCATTTTTCTTCATTTCTTCATTCATCGTTTTTTCCCTTCATTTCGCTCGTGTATTTTACACATTTCAAGCAAGTTTGGGCGTTATATTTAGGCCAGGATCTAGCCTTTCTATTCAGGCGTGATGGCCGCGGCTAGCATGGCGCATGTATTATTTCTTCTCTTCTGACCCCATGGCATGAGGTATCCAATTTCTGTCGTTTACCAGGGCAATTGATTGCTCTCGCAGACTTATCACCATTTCCGGGTATCAAGGCCCCAAAAATGAAAGATGTTCCAGAACTATTCCTCCCAAACGGGTATCATGGGAGAAATGGATCTCAACTGTAGGTAGGCAGGCTGGTAAGGCTGGCAGCAGTTGGTACATGGAGAATCCCTCACCAGTTCCCTTTTCTGACATCATGACTGTTATTCACTCCTGAGGGCCTATGCAGGCATTTTTGCGATGCCTCCTCGCCATTGACCATCGACCGCAAGCAAGGCTGCAGGAGACAAACCCATCTGAGTTCTTTTAATGCTGCGCCGTATGGCGATACCAAGGCAAGGCATCAGAGTTCCTCACAGCATTTAGACGTGGATTCAGGAATGGGACAGCATTGAGAAGGTAATTGTGGTCGACAAGGCCGTAATTAATTATAGAGAGAAGACACGCTGAAGATTTTTGCTATTTCTGAGCAAGTGACGCTAATTATAAGCTATTCACCACGACGCCGATTTGTGGACAGTTCGCGGCGGATAGATCCCACCACAATCGTCCCACTCCGCGGAATAATACATATTGCTCACCAGCTCAGGGCTTCCCTCGCCATTCACAACCCCCTTCACTTCCTCCTCCTTGTCATTCTCAGCGACTCCATTCACTTCCTCCCCAGCCACTTCTTTCACTTGTTCCTCCGCCTTTTCCTTCACCTCTTCCTCCACCACCTCCCTCACGTCTTCCATGACTTGGTCCGGCAATGGTTCCTTCTCCTCGCGTGCCGCCTCCTCCTGCTCGGTCTTCATCCTCTCCTTCTTCTTTTTCCTCTTCTCCGTCTTCTCCTCGACCTTCTCTCCATTTCTCTGGTCGACTATCTTGTTCTTCTCTTCTCCGTCTCCACTCCTTTTCTCTGCTTCCTCCATGCGCTTCTGCTGCCTCTGGAGGGCTTGTCTCGCCTTTTTTTCAGTCTTCTTGGACTTTTTAATCTCTTCCAGCCTCCGATTCTGCTGTTCCAACAGGTCCTTTTTCGTCGGGTTCTTCTTCACCTCCTCCTTGGGGTCAGCCTCGGGCTTATCCATGGCACTCGGCTTCGCCTCCACCATCGTTTCCGGCTTGGGCTCCTCAGTCGATGTGAACGGGGGAACCTCCTCAGCCTGCTCCTTGGCCTCCACCCCTGTTTCCGGCTTGGGCTCCTCCATCGAGTTAGGTAGGGGGATCTCCTTGACTCGTTCCTTGGTCTCCACCTTCGTTCCCGACTTAGGCTCCTCGGTCAAGGTGGGCAAGGGAACTTCTTTGGCCAGCTCCTTGGCCTCCACCTTCGTTCCCGACTTAGGCTCCTCGATTGAGGTGGGTAGGGGAACCTCGGTCTGCTCCTCGGCTTGCTCCTTGACCTCCACCTTCATTTCTAGCTTGGGCTCCTCGGTCAAGGTGGGCAGGGGAACCTCTGCTTGCTCCTCGGCTTGCTCCTCGGCTTGCTCCTCGGCTTGCTCCTCGGCCTCCACCATCGTTTCCGGGTTGGGCTCCTCGGCCCGCTCCTCGGCCCGCTCCTCGGCCTGCTCCTTGGTCTGTTCCTTGGTCTGTTTCTTGGCCTCCTTCTTGGCCTTCTTCTTCGCGTTCTTCTTGGCGTTCTTCTTAGCGTTCTTCTTAGCCTCCACCTTGGCCTCCTCCTCAGGTTGCTCCTTGCCCGACTCCACCATCTGCTCCCCTGCTGCCTCCTGAGCCTCCCTCTTGCTTTGCAGCTTAGCTGGTTCCCAGGCTTGCGCTTTCTCTTTGGCCTCCTTGGCTTTCCCCTTCCCCTGCGCCGCCGCTGACTGTCCAAGTTGCTCTCCAGGTTTCCTCTCGGCCGACAGCCCGGTTTGTTCCTCACTGTGTCCATTGGTCACCGCCTGGGGGTCAAGCCCTGCTTCCGGCTTACGGAACCTGGAATGTAACATCTCCAAGAGCAAGAGTGCGTCTTCCTCTTTAGAGGTGTCGAAAAGGGCATCCTCCTCCCCATTCTCTCCCCAGACAACTCGACCGGGCCAGCCATTCTCTCTCCAGACAACTTCACCGGGCCCGCAATTCTCTCTCCACTCAACTCCACCGGGCCCGCCACTGCACCCCTCGCCAACATGGCCGCGGCCGCTCTCCTCTGCGAGAGTCCCTTCGCTCTCATCCTCACTCGTATAGCGGCGGGACCGAAACCATGTTATCATCTCCTCCATCTTTGCGCTGCAGTCGCCTAGCTGACCGCGGAGCCACGACTCCTAGTCAACCCCGTTGCCTGACTGCTGCCCGATCCTCGGAGCGGATCTATCGCCAGGGTCGAGAGGCTCGGGGGGCTCGTCCATTTTCATGAACTTGTGCGTGGGCCTAGCATAGAGGTGGTCGTCGAGCGGCCAGTGGATGAACTGGTGTCCGTAGTCTCCGAAGAAGGCAAGGTGCTACTCCCTCCCTCTGAAGTGTGACACAATGCCACGACTCAACTTGTTGGCGATGAGGGGCTCGAAGCTCATGGTGCTCCCGCAGAGATATTTAAGATGGTAGGCCTGGCTCTTGCGGCCGTTGATCTTCAGCGTGAGGCCTCCTCGGTTCTCGTCCTACAAGACGTCCAGGAACAGACGGCTGAAGGAAGTGGCATCAATGTATCTGCCCACGTAATTCTCGAAGGTCTTGAGGCGGGCCGTCTCCAGTTGCGAATACGACGGGCTGTTCCTCGCTGGCTGGAGCTTGAGCATGTCCTCTTTGTTGAGCACTTCGCAGCCTTGGGAACCCACGACCCAGTCGCGGGTGAGCTGGGCCGACTCGACGATGCGCTTCGCGTCACTGTCCAGTATTGCAGCCAGGATGGCCTGGGACATCTAGTCCGCCGCATCGCCTAGGCTCTCTGAGTTGGTCAGGACGACGATGACCATCTGCAGCGCAGGGAGCAGCATCATGCTGTGGTTGTATCCACCGAAGCAGGTGGACTGGTACCAGACCTCAGTCCCCCTTTGCACCTTCGCAAATTGACCGCCGGCCGCAAACAAGCCGTTGCCGACCTCAGGACTGGCCAACCAAAGCATACCTTCCAGGGTCGGGTCGAAACGTTCGTGGTGCATGGCGCCATGGCCAAGGATCGCTGGCGTCCACGTCTTGATGAAGCCCGCCATTGAGAACGTTGAGTCGGGATTTCTTCTGTGGCCATCGACAAATCCCCTCTCGCTATGGAGGGCGTCTAATGGGAAGGGCAAGTACGGCTTTAAGGGTGGATTTGCCCCTCCTTTACCGGGAAGCAGAGCGCAACCGAAGCGGAGCAGGTCAGGGACTGTGCTGTGCAGACCGTGGGACGGTGCCATCGCGCTCGTTCCGATGGTGTCCAGAGGTGGGAGTGAAATCTGGGGCGAGCGAGCCCGGCCTGCCACAAATTGTATATCGGTAATTTGTGAACACACATGGGGGTCGGCGTGGCCGACCTGGCCAGGCCCCATTACATTCTTTCTGGGCCTGTGCGATGTCGAACTCATGGCGAGAGGCTCCAAGATTTTGGTCTTCACAACCTCATGCCACTGCTTGCCCGTCCTGCGTTCGATGATTATACCGAGAAGGCTATAGAGCCACGCGTTGCGGTGTGGCCCAGTGCTGGGCGACCTGTAGGCAGGCCGAAGGGCCTGGCAGACGTCAAGGACTGCGGTCTTTTCGGCGAGAACTTCGTTTTCCGCGCCCCACCACAGGCAATCCAAGGTCTGGAGGCCGGTAAGATGGGCCACCACTTGGAGGAGGGTAACCTTGTTTTCCTTCAGGATCCCCCGGAGTGCAGGCTGCTCAAGGGGTGGGAAATGATGGAATATGGGCATTTCCCATTTAAGAACGCCGTCTTTGACAAGCGCCGCGACTGTGGCGGCGGTGAAGCAGTATGTCAAGCCGACGATGGGGAATTGTGTGTCGTGTGAGATGGAATGTTGGCGGAAACCCGGTGGCTGGTCTGGCCAGGGACGTTCGCCATGGTAGGCGTCGCCTCGGCTATACTGAAGAAGGATTTCGATCGGCTGCTTGCGTGATTCAGTCCGGGCGGCGACGCCCACGGATGCACCGACCGTCTCGCAGGTCCTGCAGATCTGGTCTATGGCTCCTGTTACGTCGTCGAGTCGCTTCTTTTCGAGCTCGAAGGGCTTCAGTGGTTCCTTGCCCTTTTCATTGCCTTTAGGGGTGGATTTCGTGGGCATGTTGAAGGAAGAAATAATGGGTTATGCGACTGACAGTGAGATGCAGGATATTATGAACGCTGACGTGTCGAAAGAAGGACGTGTTTGCTGGCATTCCATCCGACAACTTCAAACTCAGTCGGTTTTCTCTCAAAGATGAGAGTTCTATCATGGTCTGTTGGGATCCATCCCCCCTTGCCCCCTGGTTGCGAAACAAGCAGGTACGCAGGTTCGGCAAGGCACCTACCCACCTTAGATATATGACGCTGACGAGTACCTTCCCGGAGTTACCTACCATCCGACGACGCTACACGCGCCTTTTACCAACGGAGTCGTACAGGAGGTCGTTGCGGAAGGTGATCTTGTCACCAGTCCGCCACTTGGTGGCACCCGCCAGCCAGGTCGAAATTCGTATCCTAGACGGGATCAACTCCAAAGAAGGATGGGTCGTGGGCTTTGTGGCTTTGATGGGATCGAAATCGTCTCTATTCCCTGCTCCTAACCTAATGCGGCTGAAAAGAGGAAGGGGGGTTTGTTAAAAATAAAGATAATTAAAAATATACAGGGGTACTGCGCTGCTGTTGGCGCCTAGTGTTTAGCTTGAAAATGCGTGGGGGATGCACAACACTGGTCTTACTTGGGTTAACAGTAGCAGTGTAGCACGAGGCGGGGTCGCAAAGCCATCAAATTGGTTGGAGGCCTATCTTCCTCATGAACGTCGCCCGTTCTTGCTTGAACCCTCCGAAAACCTCGCGCTATAAACTCCTGGTTTAGCTCCTGTTGACCCAGGACGACCTACAAATTAATATAATTAATATACACGCGGCAGACTGGGGAGAGCGGAGAGGGAAGGACAGATAGAGTGCCAACAACAAAAGCACGGATCCTCGCGGGAAACAAGGGATTGCCCTGGGCGCCGAAACTTCTACAGCTGGAGCTAGCAATTGAAATCTTCCGGAATCTGCCCGAAATCTGCACGTAGGGTCCCAGACAAGAACTTCCTAGAGTTCACAAGCGATGAACTTATAGACACATGTCTACACATTTACCAGGAATGTTAGGATCAATATCTAAGGCATTCAAGGAGAAGGCAGAGAGCAAAGCTTCTCGTTCACCCGTTAACCCGCTTCACAGACGCGGGACCGCTCAGCTAAGCTGGCAGCTTGGAATGACGTCAAGGCGCATGCATCAAGCACCGAAGGGTGCAGCCAAGGTGGGCGTAAAGCGTGCCCAATTCCATACCACGGCCCCGGAGAAGTGGCATGATCTAGGCCAGATCGTGGGCATTTTCTCCGCGCCCGCGCATTCCCCGAGAACTTTGGTCGCAAGTGGGTAGCAGAGGCTTTCGGATACGCGGTCTCTAAAGCGCTAAATCCTCTACGTTGCAAGGTCTCCTCCCATTCTTCTCTTCCTCAAACGGTCTCCAGAAGTAGAACCAGACGCAGAAGCTTGCCCCATATTTCTTGAAATCCCCAATTGAAGCCATCCCCAATCAGCTCGCCATGCCGTCGATCAATGGCTTGGAGACGCCGCCTGCCACCCCCGAGCTGGAGCTGGACGAGCGGCTGATGAGATTGGCGCTCAAATACCGCGGCGATGGCAGCATTCCGCAAGCGTTTCCGGGCGTCCTCTCCGCGCCTGCGCCTTCCCAGAGCCGCAACCAGACGCTCGTGTCGGGCTCCGGATCGGCGACATCGCGACCGCCCGCGCACTCCCAGGACCCACCACGCGGATCCTCAATGGCTCCAGTGGACACTGTGGGGCCAGCTTCGGCCTCTGTATCAACACCAGCAACCGCCGCCATCACTGCACTTCTCCTGTCTGGAGCAAGAGCGGCCTTGGCAGACGCAGAGAGCGCACTGGCGGGCGCGGACGCCTCTCTGAGATTTCACGGCAGGACGGCGCGATCCATAACCACAGCCCAACCCGGAGGCTGGACGGGCCCGGCCGACGGCGGCGACGACAAGGACAACGATGACGACGAAGGCCGCCGCTCCTTCCACCTCTTCCCCCTCCTCCCGCCGGAGCTCCGCATCCGGGTCTGGGAGCTCTCGTTCGAGCCGCGCGTGGTGGAGCTGCACACGCGCCGCCTGCACTACGCGGACGACTTCCGGCACGGCGGCACGCTCAAGTGGCAGTCGCAGTGCGCGAACCCGGCCGCGCTCTCGGTCAGCGCCGAGCATCTCGAGAACCTAACATTTGCGATTTGAGCTGTTGTCAACGGCTGTTGTCGCTACTGCTCCCAACCCCTCCCTTGCGGCCGCGTGGTGGAGGGAATTTTTCATCATGTGAGAGTTAATGATGCTATGTTACATCCCGTTTTGTCTTAACTCTGAGCCTTACCCCGGTATCAGAACGTACTCTGGTTGTAAACAATGCAGCATCGGTAAACTTCGTCTCTTCTTCACACCCGACGCCACTTAGCACTACGCCCATGGGAACTCAATTTGAGATTGTCTTCTCCCTATTGTTACCTTTGCGTTGAAGTGAAGCTGGAGGGGAATGAGCAGGTGGGTGTGCCGAAGGTTCACACAAGGGCCTCATGGAAGCAAAAAGTGTAAAAAGCGATGGCCATGTGGAGACGAGCCTAGAGCACAAACGTGCTCCAAGATCATGAACCTGCATTTCAGAATGTTGCATGAGCTCTTTTGTACATGTTATACATAGATGCCGTCAAAACACACCCTCACGACTCCATCTTCTTCAATACCCTCTCCCTACAGATCCTGCTTGCCACCTCAGCGCCGTGCTGCAGAGACAGCGCCCCTAGAATCGCGTAAACTGTCCCCTGGAGGACGTTCGAGAGGCCGGAGCCTGACAGGTTTTGGGGCTGCGAGCAGAGAACGGGAAGTCAGTGAGTCCCTTGTGATCCAAGTAGTTAATCCGGAGTTGCACATACATTTCTCGGCTTCCACCGCACAACCTCGTGAAGCCCCGTGTCTATCGCGAGCTTGCAAATCTTCTGCCTCGAGATGAGGTCCGATGGATCCGTGTGCGTCAGCTTGTCGACGTTTGCGAGCGCAGGGTGTTCGAACGGCTGCCTCCACTGCTGGGCCTCAGTCTCTAACGGCATCGGGTTTTGGGAAGACATGACTGAGCGGGTCGCCTCGACGGCCAGGATGTGTCGACCTGTGTGGCGTCGTGCATGAGTGTGAGCTGCGTCCCGGATCTCATCGGTGGGACAGGATGCAAGGGCATCAAGGGGACATACCGAAGTGCGCAAGCCTTGTATTGAACCCCCTACGACCGTAGTCGAAGCTCTTGTGTGTAACCGCCAACCATTTGAGTTCGTCCGGCAGCATCCGCTCGCCGTTGCTGCTCCCTAGGAACCTGTTGTAGAACAGGTCCAGCCGGTCTGGATCCTCGTTAACATGCCAGATCTGCCGTTCCGGATTTTTTGCCACGGTGAGTGTGAAAGGCGCCTTCATTCGTTCTGGTGTCTGCGCCCATCTTGGGAGACTGGATTCTGTGGAGGGTGTTTCGGGAGTGGTTTCGTTGGCGGCATCGCGCCGAGGGATTGATAGAGAGAATGGTCTGGTGGAGGAGATGGGCTGCAGCAAAATCCCTCTGCAGTGGCGTAGAGCCTGTCTGGATACTGAAACGCCTCCGTTTGGTAATCTCAACGCCATTTCAAGAGACTGGTGCGGTCGTGGAGAGTCTGTTGCTCTGCCGGAGCTGTTCGATCTCGACCGACTGATTGCACCAGAAGAGCTCCTGTCAGGTCCGCAATGAATTTTTGTCATCGATTCGATTAGCCCAAGCTTTCCCTTGGCAAGTAACTCTGAAAATGTTGGTCGCGCGATCACGTGCTAGCATATCCGATTGCCTCAGAAGCTAACCGGACTTTACTATTCCTGGACTAGTTCGGTCTTAGCAGCAGCATTGGCCAATTGCTCACCTGTGACATGCCCCACCAACCCGTCTGCCCCACTGCAGCATGGGACACGCGAAGCGTTCCATGCCAGCTGTGGCTGGCGAATAAATTCGAAGTTGTCGAACTTACAGAACATCAGTACACGGAGCCCAACTTCAAATTGCCAAGGTTTTGGAGAGATTGCTAGGGAAACGTGTCAGTGGTTACCGGAAGAGTTCACCTTCCCAGCCGTAAGGCACAAGAAACTCTTACGGTGCCCGTTTCTGACAGCAAAAATGGCCTTCTTTCCAGCGATCCCAAATCCGAATTCCCACCAAAGCAGCACGCTCCTGGTTGAGAGCCTGTCAAAAGTGCTGCCAGCAGGGCATACTTGCCATGCCTATCACCTCACCACGCCCCCAACGCAAACAGATGCCCTCTTCTCAGCACCTCCGGATGCGCGCCCAGACCGAACATACTGCGAAAGTCACTTTCTCGCGCTCTCAATCGACATTCCCCCGCGGGTCCTCACCAGTGCGACTACCGCTTCTCCCAGACCCAGAAACCAAGATAGCGCCCCGCCAAAAGAGGTCTTCGTCTTTGCGCTAGAGATTCTCATTTTCACCACCGCGTACACCAGCACATTCTTCGTCTCGAAGGCCGACTCGACAGGCTTCCTCCACCTGCTCAACCTGCCCAAGGGCACACCCTCACCGGTCCGTGAAGTAACGAGCGCCTTCATAGACTATCTCATCAAGCAGCGCAAGCGCAAGGGCATCCAGTCTATAGTCAGCCTGTTCGCCCGCGCCCAAGGCCAATACCTCTTCCCAGGCAGCGTCGAGTACTCGGGGAAGCACGTCCTGACAGACCGCGGTTTAGTGAAGTGGTGGTGCAAAGTGCTTAGCCCGTTGGTAGATTCGCCCAGCAAGACGGTCCTGTCCAGGGACTCGTGGCACGACATAAAGGGCTACCTGGTGGTCCCTGGGCTGGACACGTACGAGACACGAGCCTTCATTCCGCGAACGGCGAACAACGGGTCGGTCAGCCCAAACTGGGTGCTCAGCCACCCCCTAGAGAGGATATCGCACTATACTCAAGAGTACGACTGGGTGCCGCCGCGGTGCCTGATCCCGCGTTACCCAGACGACCCGAAGTCCCGGTTCCGCGACGAGCTGGACGCCGAGGCGGATGAGGGCAAGGGGAGCCACGGCGCGTGGAAGAGCGTGCAGAACCTGGAGCAGTTCTGGGAGCTGATGGCCTTCAGGCAGGAGTGCTCGGCGGGCGGGCTGACGGGGTTTATCTGGGTAGTGCTGGACCCCAGTGAACCCAATGAGCATCGCCTCTCGTTTCAGTCCAACAGCCACCCGCAGGTGATGGCCACACCGAACGCGTTATTCGACTCATCATTGCCACTGCCGCCCACCACCGAGCCGTCCACGCCATCCCGGAGCCAGAGCCAGAGCCAGAGCCACTCGCATGTCCTCGCGCTCAGAACACCGCAGAGCAGTCCGCTCAAGTCGCTTCGCACGCCGGGGGCTACGGCACTGACGCCGCCGAAAAGCTCCGCCGCCAAGAAGAGGAAGCGCAAGAAGCTGACGGGACACATTATGCCCCGCGAGCCACGTGTCAAGACCTCGCAGCGGAACTACCTCGTCGACAGACCCGTCACGACGGCATATTACTACTGGCCACCCGAGGGCCGGGGTCGGCGGCTCATCAAGGAGGACGGGTACAAGCGGTCGATAGAGCTGCTGCTCCGCCTCGATTTTGCGAACCTGGAGCTCGCTGCGGGGAGCACAAAGCGGTGGGTCGATGAGGTTGGACTGGGTGCCGCCTGGGGGCTTGAGCTTTTTGGCTCTCGGAAAATTTCGGCAGCTGCAACCGGCGCCGCTGCTGGGGCGGAGGGTTCCGAGCAAGGGCAGGGGGCAATGGGAGTCAACAACCTTTCAGGGTTGATCAAGCGGAAAAGGCCTGAAGGGGATGGCAACGGGGCGAATGGGCAGAAGACATCCGAGGCCGCCGGATCACGCGCGCCCGAGGTCAATGTCCTTGGAGCTGGATCGCTTAGAAAGAAAACCAAAGAGATGGATGTGGTAAACAGCAGCAAGAGCAACGGCTCCGCTCAGGGTCATTCCGGCCAGCAGCAGGTCAATATTCTCGGCGGCTCCCTCGTCAGGAAAAAGCGGAAGTCGGAAGAAAATGCGGGGTTGCCGAGCACCATTAAGACGACTACGGATATGGACTTGAATCGCAAGCCAGCATCTCCTCCCGAGCGGCCCAAGATTAACATTCTTGGCGCAGGCTTGGTTCGGAAGAAGCCGAGGGCCACATGAGGTTCTGCGCGACGAAATTGGCCCGCACAAACCACCATTTCCGATACATTTCGATCTGATTTTCTCCTTGCTTAATTTTGCACTTCTTTGGGGGGTGGATCGCTTGGTGTTAAGGAAGAGGCCCTAGAAAAGCAGCAATCCCCGAAGGATAGACGGGGGCTGCCACTAAACTCAAGGCGTAGGACTTCCACATCGGATATACCGAGAGATAGCAGGCAGCTAACCTGGGATATTTTACATAAAATCCATGCTTTTTTCTCAAACCTCGTCTGTGAATGCCCACCTGCTCGGCATTGTCCTGTTACTCATGCATCGTTGCCGCCCCAGGTCGAGTGTACCTCTACCCACCTTCACGAACAGGGCGACGTAGCAACCCACACAGGCTTTTGGTTTAAAGCCTGATCCGTATACGTGATACGTACCTTCACCCTTCCAATAGAATTATTTCACTAGCTGCCTTCCATCTGTTTATCATCGGCGAACCAACCTCTCGGTTCGGCGACGTGCATGTGCCGAAGCGACAGAGCGTCATAAAACGTCGACATGAAAATTTGTCATTACCGACAGTCTCGACCCTCAATAGACTTGGTAGCCACCCTATCGAATTAAATCGTACATCCGAACCCCAGTACGGTTCTACGAACTCGCGGCAAGCAGGCATCATCAAAACTGCTTATAGCTACAACTCATCCACAGCCCCAAAGTCGCCTTCAAGCAGGCAACACTCTGCCTGCTTGTTCAGTAGGGCCGTTTACGCAGTACGCAGGTACTTGTGAGAGATGTAACAGACCGCATCGCCAACACAGGAAGGTACCATGTCTCGGTTCGGCTGGTATATTATCTCCACCACAGGTGTGGAACAGTCAATAAATCCCCATGTTCACAATCTGCTCTTTGATCCTATAGAAAGCCCTCTCATAGGAGAACTAAAGTTGTTCGCCGGCCTCACGGCCCTCATAGGATGTGACTAGTATACTCACATGAACAGTACTGAGCATACCAGCAGCATGCTCTCTAGGCAAGCACTGAGCATGTTGCTCAAGACTTAATCTTTATTCATCTCGGAGTACCCCGCCTCCCAGGTTTTCAATGGCCAAGATTTTCCCATGTTTGTAAACTCAGCACCATTAAGTATAGAATCATGGGCATTCGTGCGTGACCAGTGGCCTTAATGTAATGGTTAGCAGTATAACTAGGATCTTCTTGATATAGCCATCTCTCTAATTGCTTTACTCGATCCGGCTGTGATCAGCCAACTATCAAAGTGACCAAGTAGCCCTAAGCCTATGTGTGGATGAGCAGCTGATGATTCAGGCTCCTTCTTAACTTTTCAGTTAGTAGAGACTCTCGCCAAGGAAGCCCATACCTATTAGCTTTCAATATGTGCCTAATTACTACACTATGGCACCTGCGGTCAACTAATTGCTTAGAAACCCTCTAATCCGCAACCGCTTCAAAGGCCTATGCTTGTGCTGCACTCTGACAGTTTAAGCCAGCACCAGCCACCCAATTCCCAATTCCGATTCCGATTCCGATCATACCTTCGGAGCCGGAAGATAACAGCACCGTTCGATTAGAAGATCATGAAAAAGGCAAAGCCATCACCATCCAAGGCACTCAAGAAATATGTTTGGCCGGCGCTACGACACTTACTATGAACCGGAAGAGTCCAGCCTCTATGAATCACTGATGGCATATAACGAGGCAAATTTCTCCTTAGGGTCCCGTATTGCAGACCAACTCGGACTTATAAGCCATTGCCCGTGCCTACTATCTGGGTATATATTGCGTGTGGAGCTTTCTATTTTTGAAATATTGTTCAATTGGCACAATTTTGCATTTGACACCTTACGGAGATTAACTTTTTTGAACATAAGTCAAAGCATCTCTCTTTGGGCACCCCCTGTCTTTGGGCACCCCACAAAAGTGCTCACCGCAACTTCAACCCTCCCAC